>PVHX01009833.1:0-73649 GCA_004024805.1 Geosciurus inauris
AAACCATAACACTCACCACCTGCCAAATACACACGAAGGCCTTTATGCTCAAGTTATTCTCCAAATGCACTTTCCTCGTGTAGTTCCAACCATCCATCCTGAAACTCTACCTATCCCAGAAAGCTCTTTGGCTTTCTCTGATTTTCTCGTCTGCGAAGGATCCCATCTTCCTTTGATTCACAAAGTCCCTCTGCATTTTTCGCTTCAACCATAAACTGCTTTGCATTACAGTGTTTTATCTGTAGCTTCCCTGTTGGCTATTAAAGAATTAGAGGGTGGGGCCCTGGTTTATACATCTTTGCATTTCCCTTGGCTGTCTTTGTAGGTATTTATCAAAGGTTGATCTAATGAATGTTATCAATGTTAGACAGTCATTTTCAGCTAAGGAAAAAAATTGAAACTAATATAAATTGGACTAAATTAACAATAAAAACAATGTATTAACAGGTCGTTTGAGGGGAAAGGGCTGGTATGTTTCCTCACATCTCTTATTATTGTGCTTTCTCCTTTTGTGGCTGATAATGTACTGAGTCAATGCATGTCAGGTAATGCCTCTTGTGTGTGAGCCATTATTACAATAATTAATAACAATGGCAGCTCAGTTGATAGGAACTTGGCAATGTTCATATCCTTATCTTCAAAGCTCCAAATGATTTGGAATTTGGCTCTTTGTGAAACCATTTAATAGGAAACTGTGAGTTTAGAATCTGTTCCCAGCTCAAAGACTGACCCTTGTCTCTAAAGTCCTTAATGAGACAGCACCTGACAAATTGACTGGCACACTCCACTCCTCCACATCATTTCCCTTCCTACCAAATGAGTTTCTTGCAGTCTCTGCTTCTAACCTGGAAACTGTTGAATGATACACAGTCTGAGCTTGATGTCTGAAGTTTCAGAAAGCTTTCTTCAAAAGGTGATTTTACAAAGGAAAATTAATTTATCAAAAAGGTGGAAAATCAATCTTTTTATTCTTTGGGCCAATTAACTATTTGATGAGTTCTACTTGACTGCATTGACTGATGGTTTTAGTTCTTCACATCTTCAGAATGACTGCATGTTCTTCTGTTTAATGAAATATAGTCTCACAGAATAGCAATGCAAATAAACAAAAATCAAATCTATTATCGGTCTTCACAAGTATTAAGTCTATTCATAAAGCTCCTAATTAGAATTTATTATTAATCTGTTTATTAACTTAAAAAATATCCAATAAATACCTAAAGTGTATAGGATTTCTATGGGGACAAAAATTTAAAAATGCAAATGAAAATAGCTGGCCTCATTTCATTGAAAGTAAATTTAAAAGTAAAAGCAAAATTGCTCAAGTGAAAAGAAACCATCAAACACTGACTCTACTGTCCTTATCAAGAGTCTTGTGCATTCTGGGCGAGTGCTGTTACTGAGTATTGCTCCCAGCCCAAGTGTTCAATAATGTTTATTATTTGGGGAAACTGCTCAAAGTATAAGTTGATGGGGTTAAGAGTTTAATGGGAAATTAAGAATTGATAATGTGAAAAGGATCACTCTTTCAAGAAGCTTGGCTGAAAAGAATAAGATCCTGAGGATGGTAGCTAAGTTGGATCACAGAATAAAGAAAATGTAAAAACAAAACACTTCCCCCTAAATAAAACTATAGAATAAGACTGGTTGTTTTAATAAGCTGAAAAACAATGCCAATTACAATGAAGAGTGAAAAAGAGACTAAGGACTAGGTGTAATGGATCAGAGTGGAAGGTATTAAGGCAAAGATAGACGAGTTATCCTCTAATAAAATGACAATTCCTCATCCTAGAGACAGGAAGGAAGAGGAAGAAGACAGCAGGACACATGGATACACCTAGAAGTTAAGTGCTTGTGAAGACAGTGAAGATTTACAATAAAGGACAGCAAGATGAGAGGGGGATGTAACTAAAGATCAGCAAAGGTGCAACCAAGCAAGATTTGCAGGAGCACTAACATGCATGGTGATTTTACCAACTTTTGCAGTGCTCAACCATTTAAGTAAGATAATAGTAATAGTAACTTATAATAATAAGAACTCAGATTAGTTCATTTACTCTTCAGAAGTAACCTTTGAAATAATAATTATAATGGATCAGAGTGTAAAGTATTAAGGCAAAGATAGATGAGAGGATAAGAAATCTGCCCAAATGTACAGAGCTGGAAAGTGTTAAAATCAGTATTTATTTAAACCCAGGCAATCTGATTTAGAGACTGGGCTTATGCAAAGAGTGCTTAAGTTTGCAAGTTCATTGTTTTAAGTCAGGAATTTGTATAGTTAAAGGCCAAAAACAAAAACAAAAACAAAAACAAACAAAAAAAACCAAAGAAAACAGACAAATAAGTTGGGTTATGGAACTAACTGTTCAGGGGAGCAATCATTCAGCCCAGGTTGTGTATGGAAAAAGTCTGGGAAAATGGCCAGCTGTAAACCCGGGAGGACAAGGAGATCACAGACCAAAGACAGGATGCTGCAGGCTTCCGAGGTAGGTCATTTCTGAGTGATGACCATTAGTATAAGAATCTGAAATGAATGAAGTAGAGAGGAAAGGGAGGTCTCAGGAGGAGGTAAGAAGCTGAAGGACTCAGTCTGGCTTCCTGTTGATGAAGAAGTCTATGCGTTAAGGGATATCTATTTCTGAAAGATAGTTTTCATTGAGCAGATATTTATGTACCTGATATAAGACAGGCAGAGTTCCAGGCTGTTCCAGACCAAGTTGCTGCCTCATGAAGTCTATATTTTAATGCCTATGTGTCAGGTAATTATAAGCACTTAAGAGAAAAGTGAAGTAGAGGAAGATGTGAAGGTTAATTTTATGGGTTAATTTGATTGGTTCCTAAGATGCCCAGATTTCTGACAAAGCATTACTTCTGAGTGTGTTTGTGAGGTGTTTATGGGTGAATTAGCATTTGAATCAGTGAACTGAGTGAACTCCATTAATCTCTCCAACATGGGTGGCAATCGTACAATCCATTGAGCATCTGGATAGAACCAAGAGGCGAAGGAAGGATGGATTTGCCCTCTTTGCTGACTACTTGAGCAGGAACATCAGAACCCTCATGCGTTGTGGTTCTTAGACCTTGACACTTGGACCTTGACATCATTGACTCTGGCTCCAGGCCTTTGAACTGTAATATTGGCTTTTCTGCATTTCCAGTGTGATCATAGAACTTTACCTCTATAATTATGTGAGCCAATGCTTTAAAATATATTTCTTTCTCATATCTATCATCTGTCTCTGTATAGAAATATTAATTGCCATTAGTTTGGCTTCCCTGATTAACACAAAAGGGGAACAGGGCAAAGGGTGTGACTGCTACAAGGGGTGATTAGGAACCAATGAGGAATTGTGTGGCCAAAAGGATCGAGTAATTATTTGCAGACATTGCGAAAAGTGTGGGAGAGTTGTGCAGTTTTGTTGAGACCAGAGAATAAGGAGTTAGATTTTTGTCCAGTGATTTTGAGATGCTGTTCAGACAAAAGGAATATTGAGTGTAAATAAAGTTTCGACATAAGATTCTGTATTTCACATAGAAATCCACAAGTCTGGGATAGAGACATTAATTTGGGAATCATACAGATGATAAAATGAGTGGGATTGTTAAGGAAAAGAAAGTGGTATCATTAAGGAAAGATGTGAACGTTAATTTCACATTTGTGAAATATTCAGATAATTATATTCAGAGACACTACTAAAAGATAGGAATATTATAAACATTGAGAAAACAGATTGAGAAAGTCACCAGAGAAAAAAGAGAAAAAACCAGGAATTCTGACATGGTAGTCAAGTGAAGGATGTGTTTTAAGATGAAGTATTGATCGATTCCATCCAAAATTGCTGAGAAGTAAAAGAAATTAAGACTGAGAATTGACCACTAGGTTTAGCAATGCGAAGATTGTTGGTGCCCTTGATGGAGCATCTTGATTATTGATAGGTCAATAGAGCAGGGAGGAAATAAAGTGGGGAAAGTATCAACACATCTTGATACTTGAGTTTTTCTGTCAAGCAGAGCAGAAAAATGTAGTGACAGTTGGGAGGGTTGTGATATCAAAGGCATGTTTTAATGTTTAAGGTAAAAACAGTTGCAACATGTTCCTGGGTTAATAGAAACAAACCAGGAATGAAGCAGAAACTGATGATGCAGGAGAGGGGAAACTGTTGGAGCATCACTGAGATGGAAGTGAGTGGAGATGAGATGCAAGCACAGTTGGAGTGGTTATCCTTGGGGGCACAAACTCCTTCCATAGTTACAACTCCAAAGTTGTTAAGAGGCCTTATATACTAGCTGATGGATGACAGGGACACAATTTATTTTGGATCTCTGCACACTGAATAATGCTAAATATAGCATAAATCCCAGCAAGTTAAGGTTAGTTAAATTGATCATGGAAACTTTACACGGAAGAATTGCACTTCTGCTGTCTAGGAACAAACAACTGAATTGTTGGATGAACAACAGTGCTAAGAAGCAGTGACAATTAAAAATCTGTGGTAACCAACAAAATGGATATTGAGTGACTTTCACTTTCAGAAGTGAGATTGAAAACAACAGTCTGTGAAATGGGGATTATTACCTCCCCATTACCTCCCCGTTTTGTCCACTGAAGGAGGAAAAAAATCTGCTTTTCATCCATACCAGTGTTTGACTATTATATTTCACGACGGTTTGAAACATCTCCTTTATATCTTACGTCTGTAAATACAGCCTATTTTTGAAAACAGAGGGAAACTATATATCCTTTTACCTTTTCTATTTTCAGAAAATTAGGTATGTGATAACAGAAAGATATCTGAAATGGGAATCAGGACGCTGTGTTTCTTGCTCTGTTCTGTCGCTAACTCACTAGGAATTGGTTTCCTCTCTGGGAAAATGAAGTAGTTGGTCCAGAGGATCCATAAAGTCCCTTCTGGACCCAAGTAATGAAATCATAATAACAATCTAAATAATTCAGAAATTCACAGCTGATGCCCTTTATTTTTATATGCCCATAATATTCTATGTCAAGATAAGTCACATTTATATTGTAGAGAGGTAACCAATCACCCATGCATTAATATCTTACAGGGTTATTGTGGAGATTAAAAGAGAAAATGTGAAAGAAATTCACAAACTGTAAAGTGAAATCTGTCAGTCATTAATAACACGTAGGCACTGAAATATGACATCTATTATTACTATAAGCCTCTTTTACTATATGGCTTTGGGGTATCAAATAAAGTCAATCTGCAAGGAATGCAAATGGGAAGGAAGAGGTTTTATTTTGAAGGAAGCCTTTTAAACTTTTTTGTTGCTGTTGAAAAATGGCCTTAAGGTACTACAGAAACAAAGACCTAGGAAACAGCATTGAGAGATGTGTAAGGACTGGGTGTTAATTCAGCCTCACACAGTAGGTCTTTATCAGAACAGCATAGAAAGAAATGTTGTCAGGTTTCATAAAATGGCCATCACTGTTTGGAAAATAAAACGTAAGTAAACTGAAAATTTTAATTCATGTGATTAAGTTACAAAGTTAAACTAAAAAGCAATTCTGTTGTTTATATTTCTCACATATTCTTATTTATATACATTTTCTATTTGTGTATAGGAAGAAAATTGAACAATGAGCATTTATCTGCTAATCTGTATTTCTTGTAATAAGAATTTTACATTCCTATCTGATAAATTGTTAGAATGAATATGCTATAGCATAAATACTAACAGTAACAGTATGTTTTAGACTTGTATGGCATGTAACTCAGAGAAGCTTCACAAGTATTTCACTCTGTTCTAACAATAGCACTTATTAGCCACATGACCAGGCAAGTCACTCAACCTCTCTGTGCTGTGGTTCTTTTACTTGTACCGCAGGAATAATACTAGCACTTTTTCTAAAAAGTTAATGTGACAATTAATGTTATTCTATGTAAAACATTTAAGCAAGTTTATGGCATACAGAAAGTGCCCAATAAATATTTATTATGATTATAATTAGTATTATTTCTTATCAGTGGTTTTGAGATTATACGTATGCTAGATCCTAGTCTAAGATTAGTATGATTAGTTTTCGAAAGCCATAAAATCAGTGACTTACTTTATTTTTTGGTGAAATAGAGTATGGGCCAAATATATACAAGTCTGTGAGAGGATTTAGAAACATGGGCAGGAATTTCCCTATGGGTTCTCATTACTGTAGTGTAAAAAATAGGTCCATATTAGAACCTTGAATAATTATGAAAATTAGGAACTCACAGAAAATTGGAAGATTGAGGAAAGATTTAAAATTGATATCAAATTGGTATGTCAAAGAGAAATCTGAACTCCATGTTCACTGTAAGCTTACTCACAATAGGCAAGATATGAAATCAACCTAAGCATCCATCAATGGATGAATCCATCAAAAAATAGTATGATATTTAGCTTTAAAAACTGAATGAAAAGATCATGTTATTTTCAACAACATTGATGAACCTGGAAGACTATACTAAGTGAAATAATCCAGGCAAAGAGAAACAAATACAACATGATCTGACTTATACGTGGAATCTGAATAAAATTAACTTACAGTACTAGAGAGTAGAAAGGCAGTTAGTGGAGGTTGGGGTGAGGTAGGGAATGGGAAGAGGTTGGTCAAGGGTGTATGAGGAAAAGTGTGTTAGTTTTCAAATAGTTTAGAGTTTTCCATTTATCTTCCTGTTATTAATTTTTAATTTCTTTCTGTTATGGTAAGAGAAGATACTCGTATGACTTACCTCTAAATTTTTTGAGATTAATTTTATGGCTCAGAGTATAATCTATGTAGATAAATGTTTCATGTCTACTTGGAAAGATTGTATATTTTGCTGTTCTTTTGTGTAATATCTTATAAATATTTATTAGGTTAAAAAAAAAGATAAGTGAGCTCCGCAGTAGGAGTTGATAATGGATGGATTTCGAAAACTAATAGTCGAAGTTCAAAGAAGCTCTGTCTGGATAGTGTGGACACTATCCCCCTAGGACTCTTGGGATACAATAAATTCCATCTTTGAGATTTGTTGATTCTTTAGGTGAAAGAATTATGGGCAGGGGCAGGAAAGTAGGCAAGAAGATAGGAAGAACAGAGGGGCAAAAATAACCCCCTAAACAAGAAAGCTTCCAAATCCCAACATCCATGATTTTCCATTTTACCAGATCACTTCTAAATCAAGCGAATGACTATATGCTCTTTATAATATTCTGAGCATTGGCTAGGCCTTGTTGGGGAGTTCCAATATAGGCTTTGTGCGCACTTCAAACCTATGTAGGGATCAGTGAATGCTCTGTGCTTAACAAAATAGAGGTTGAAGATACCATTTTAGAGTCAAATAAATGTGGTTGTCTGACTTGGTAGGAAAAGGAGCTTGCCAGTAATGTAGACAAGTGACTCCCCTTTGATGTGATCTAACGTTATGAAACCTTGAATTTTTTATGACTCAAAAAAATTTTTAAAATCAGTTAAGTACCAGTTCTTTGATGATCCCTTTATCACAGAGGGAGATCTTAGATAATTGAAAAGGGATGAGTCATAATGAGTTTTCACTGGTGCCTGTTGCCTCTTATCATTAATTCCATTGATACCCTACAGGGAGTACAAGGCCCACATCTGACACCTAGAGCTTGATTCTGCCCTTTCTGAACTGGGCTTGCTTAGAGACACAAAGGAAAGGGGCTTTGTTTCCTTACCTCTCCTCCCTACAGAAGCTCTAATCCAATCAATTTTGTTCTTGATGGAGAATACCCAGATGCTATACTCCATCATTATCCTTCCAGACATTTGTCCCACATTCGCACCTGCTCTCTGTTGCTATTCCATTGGGACAGTTAGAAGACAGATAAATACGATCCAATCCCATATTTATAGCAAAAAGTGTCTTTGTTCTTGAAATAATAGCTATTCCATCATCAGTTCGACTGATATTTAATCACAAAACTGGGTTTTACAATTTAGTCTCACAGGTAATTGAGAAATGGGTGCTTTAAAATATTTTAAACAGCATAGAGATCATTTTCTTCAATTTTTATATCCTTTAATCCTATAGTGCTTGATGACTGTAAACTGCTCAATAAATGTTTAATGAGCTAAACAAAATCTTAAGTAACTAGCATTCTAGAAATGTTTATATACATGTATGAACTTTGAAGATATATTTACACTTAGGTTGCTTTGTGGATTTAGGGGATCTGACTAGGATGCTGTTGAGTTAATATAATACTCTGCTGAAATAGAATGGAGGATTCTAGTAATTATAACTATCTTCCAGAACTTCATGTATAAGTGAACAAAGACTTGGAAAACACAGAAGGGGATGAAAAGCTGACACAAATTCTATTCATGTTACAGAGTAGGTAGAAGGTGCCAAAGCCACTGAATTAAAGAGCTTTGTTTTTGTTTTTCTTCAATAGACTATAATTCTGGTCAAGAGATGACATTTGTTCTATTATGAAATAGATGTCAGTAGTTAAGAATGCAGGGGTGTGCTGAGCTATGTTAGAGCCTGAAGCAAAATAAAACTCAGTAAGATTGATCCTGAGTTTATTTGAAATTTTGGTATTTTGTTCATCATGGATTATGTCTGCTTTAATTTAAAAAAATTTATAGAGGGGCTGAAGTTGTGGCTTAGTGGTAGAGTGCTCGCCTAGCACATGTGAGGCACCAGGTTCGATCCTAGGCACCAAATAAAAATAAATAAAGGTATTATGTTCATCTACAATCAAAAATATATTAAAAAATAAAATAAAAAATTCATAGGAATATACTTTTATTTATCTAGGTTACTGTGTTATTTTTACCCAGGGTGAGTGTATCACTTACTTTTACCGTAGTCCCAGCCCAGATATGAGAGTAGAAATACTTGATCTGGCTAATGTAATTTAGGTAAAAAATGGATTTCACATCTTAATGTGGTACTGAATCATTAAGGAAAATATGTAAAAACAATTCAATGGTTATTTCTAATAAGGAAGGGAAGATGTAGTATTTTAGAAAGATTTCTATCACATGTGAATAAAATTATAAAAACCTTTAGTTAGAAATACTTTCAGCTGTAAGTAATGGCATATTATTTTATAGAGACTTAAAGTTGTAAATCTATTTCCTCATATAACAAGTGGTGTGGAGGGAGGTAGTCTACTGCAGTGCCTTCCCGTGTCTTCTAGTATTTACTGTCTCATGGTAGTAAAATATCTACTGCAGTAGATCAATTGCATTCTTTCCAATGCACTAAGAAGGGAATAAAGCTTCTAATTGTATTTTCCCCTTTAGCAAGGGGTGCCCATGCCTTCCCAGAGGACATAATCTTTGTTCATGTCCCCCTTCATAATAATGTGCCAACTCTATCTCCTAAGGAGGCTGGAGAAGCTAGAGTCTTACCTGGACCTTCCCTGACACTCCTGCCTTAAACCAAGTCTGAGGCTTCAGTAAGTATGACGAATGAAGCAGATAGTAGTTTATGAGCTATATGTGTCTACGAGAGTTCCAATATGTGTAAGTTTGTATTAAGTTTGTGTAACTGCCAGGTGTCATGTTGCACACCTGTCATCTCAGCAACTCAGAAGGCTGAGGCAGGAGAATGGCAAGTCTGGGCAACTTACTATGACTGGTCTCAAAATACGAAGTAAAAACGAAGAGGATGTAGCTCCATGGTAGAGTACCCTGAGTTCAATCCCCAGTAACACAAATTAAAATAAAAAGAAAAATTTGTGTAACAATTTAATTATCTGATGGTATAGATGTACTCTTGTGTTAAGAATGACATTTGTAGGAGCCTGGGGGTATGGCTTGGCAGTAGAGTGCTTGCCTGGCATGTGTGAAGTCCCGTGTTCAAGTATGACATTCTTGAAAAATATTTTTTTTGTATTACATTTTTAAAAAATTTATTCTACTTAGGTATACATGATAGCAGAATGCATTTTGATTCATTGTACACAAATGGAGCATAATTTTTCATTTCTTTGGTTGTATGTGATGTAGAATCACATCATATATGCAGTTATACATGAAGCTAGGGCTATGATGTCCATCTCATTCCACCATCTTTACTGTCCCCATGCCCCCTTCGCCAACCCTCCCCTTTAACCAAAGTTCCTCCATTCTTCCTATGACCTCTCCTCCATTATGGATCAGCATCCACTTATCAATGAGTACATTCAGCATTTGGTTTTCTGAGATTGGCTTACTTCTCTTAGCATGATATTCTCTAGCTCCATCCATTTATCTGCAACTGCCATAATTTTATTCTCTTTTATTGCTGAGTAATATTCCATTGTGTATATATACCACAGTTTCTTTATCCATTCATCTATCAAAGGGCATCTAGGTTGGCTCCACAGTTTAGCTATTGTGAATTGAGCTGCTATAATAATTGAGCCACTGAAGTGGCTGTGTCACTGTAGTATGCTGTTTTTAAGTCTTCTGGGTTTAGATCCAGGAGTGGGAAAGCTGGGTCAAATGGTGGTTCTATTCCAAGCTTTCTAAGGAATCTCCATACTGCTTTCCAGATTGGTTGTACCAATTTGCAGTCTCACCAGCAATGTATTAGTGTGCCTTTTCCCCCACAACCTTGCCAACACTTATTGTTGTTTGTGTTCTTGATAATTGTCATTCTGACTGGCGTGAGATGAAATCTTACGGTAGTTTTGATTTGCATTTCTCTAATTGCTAGAGATGTTGAACATTTTTTTCATATGTCTGTTGATCAATTGTATATCTTCTTCTGAGAAGTGTCTGTTTAGCTCCTTAGCCCATTTAATGATTGGGTTGTTTGATTTTTTGGTGTTAAGCTTTTTAGGTCTTTATATATCCTGGAGATTAGTGCTCTATCAGATGTGTGTGTGGCAGACTCATTCCCAGAATGTTGGCTCTCTGTTCACTTCATTGATTGTTTCTTTTGCTGAGAAGAAGCTTTTTAGTTTGAATCCATCCCATTTATTGATTCTTGATTTTACTTCTTGTGCTATAGGAGTCTTGTTAAGAAAGTAAGGTCCTAATCCAACATGATGAAGATTTGGGCCTACTTATTCTTCTATTAGGTTTAGAGTCTCTGGTCCAATTCCCAGGTCTTTGATCCACTTTGAGTTGAGTTTTGTGCATGATGAGAGATAGGGGTTTAGTTTCATTTTGCTGCATATGGATTTCCAGTTTTCCCAGCACCATTTGTTGAAGAGGCTGTCTTTACTCCAGTGTATGTGTTTGGCTCCTTTGTCTAGTATAAGATAACTGTATTTAAATGGGTTAGTCTCTGTGTCTTCTATTCTGTACCATTGGTCTACATGTCTATTTTGGTGCCAGTACCATGCTGTTTTTGTTACTATAGCTTTGTAGTATAATTCAAGGTCTGGTATTGGGTGATGCTTCCTGCTTCACTCTTCTTGCTAAGGATTGCTTTGGCTATTCAGGGTCTCTTATTCTTCCAAATGAATTTCATGATTGCCTTTTCTATTTCTATAAGGAATGATGTTGGGATTTTCATTGGGATCACATTGACTCTGAATAGTGCTTTAGGTAGTATGGCCATTTTGACAATATTGATTCTGCCTATCCAAGGGCATAGCCTTTCCATCTTCTAAGATCTTCAATTTCTTTCTTTCTTTAGTGTCCTGTAGTTTTCCTTGTAGAAGACTTTCACCTCTTTTGCTAAATTGATTCCCAAGTATTTTATTTTTTTTGAGGCTATTGTGAATGGGGTAATTTTCCTAATTTCTCTTTCAGAGGATTCATCACTGATGTATAGACATGCAATTGATTTATGGGTGTTGATTTTATATCCTGCTACTTTGCTGAATTAATTTATTAATTCTAGAAGGTTTCTGGTGGAGTTTTTTGGATCCTCTAAGTATAGAATCATGTCGTTGGCAAATAATGATAGTTTGAGTTCTTCTTTTCCTATTCATATCCCTTTAATTTCTTCATCTGTCTAATTGTTCTGGCTTGTGTTTCAAGGACTATGTTGAGTAGCAGTGGTGAAAGAGGGCATCCCTGTCTTTTTTCCTGTTTTTAGAGGGAATGCTTCCAATTTTTCTCTATTTAGGGTCATGTTGGCCTTGGGTTTAGTATAGATAGCTTTGAACAAGTTGAGGTATGTTCCTACTATCCCTAGTTTTTCTAATGTTTTGAACATGAAAGGGTGTGGTATTTTGTAAAATGCTTTCTCTGCATCAATTGATAAACTCATATGATTCTTATCTTTAAGTCTATTGATGTGATGGATTATGTTAATTGATTTCTGTATGTTGAACCAACCTTGCATATTTGGAATGAGGCCCACTTGATCATGATGCACTATTTTTTAAATATGTTTTTGTATGCGATTTGCCAACATTTTATTGAGAATTTTTGCATCTATGTTCATCAGAGATACTGGTCTGAAATTTTCTTTCTTTGATGTGTCTCTTTCTGGTTTTGGTATCAGAGTGATACTCACCTCATAGAATGAGTTTGGAATGGTTCCCTCCTTTTCTATTCCATGATGAAAAATATCTTTTTGTTGAAAAATATTTTTTAGGGACTTTGTGTTTTTTTTCATTACTTAGAAGTAAGCACTAAGTGCCATCTCCCTAACAATTCCATTGATCAATCTTGAAATGTAAATGGCATACCCCTGTGTACAGATCTGCCAGAAAGAATAGGTGGATGGAATGGGTCAGCAGTTTGTTTATTTTTGAGTTTGATTTTATTTTGCCTATCTGTGTTTAAGCAACAGGCTCTCATTATTCATCATCATTTAGGGTTAAAATAACAACCTAGTGACTTTCCTTTTCACCTAAACTGAAACAGAGTACACCGACCTCTTTGGATCATTCTATGGCAGTGTTTTTAAGCAAACTATTGGCCACGAGAAAACAAAGGTATGATATATGTAGTTACTCTTGTAAAAATAATATATTTTATAAACTATCATTTAGTTCATATTTTTTGCCCTTTTTCTTGTAAATAGCTCCAAAAGCTTCTAAAAAATTCAATTTTCTGGTATTGAACTCTTCAATTATGTGAATGAATTTCTAAAAGTTCATCAAATCATATTATCTTTACTTTCCTTTTTCCAGTCATGTAGACCTGACACATAACAGCTCAGCACTGGAAGGTTAGGCATCAGGAAGGTCCCATGGATTTAGGAAGTTAAGGGGTTCTGATGGTAATCTGAATTGTCAACTTGGTTGGACTAAGAGATGCCTAAGATTAAGAGACTTTTGTGAGTGTCAGTGAGAATGTTCCTAGGAATGACTGACATGTGGGACAGCAAACTGAGTGAGAGATCCTCTTTAAATGTGGGCAGCACATGTTAGATTGGTGGCCTGGATGGGAGAAGAACTTGGAAGAAAAAGGAAGCAGCAGCAGACACAAGCTTGAATCCTTTTTTTTAAACATTTTTTTAGTTATAGATGGACACAATACTTTTATTTTTATGTGGTGCTGAGGATCGAACCCAGTGTCTCACACATGCAGGCAAGCGCTCTACCACTGAGCCACAACCCCAGCCCACAAGCTTGATTCTTCATGAGCAGGTGTTTTGATTGCCGCTGGGATCATGTGAGGACATCAGAGACCAGATCCTTCACTTTTCCAGTGGACACTGACTGGAGACTCCAGGAAGGTTCCAGGCCTTTGGTCCTGGACTGCGGCTCCATCATTGGTCTCTCTTGTTCTTAAACTCCATCTTCTTGGACCAAGCAGCTCTCCAGCAGTCAGTCATACATTGGGACTATCCAGCTACAGGTCATGTAAGCCTGTCTAATAAATTCCCCTTTTAATAATCATGCCTCTCTATATATCCTGTTGGTTCAGTTCTTTAAAGAACCCTAATTCAGAGGTCAAGTTCAGCCAGCACAAATGATCACTGTAGACTTGATGTGCGTGACAAAAATGTGAAGTACTGAAACAGGTACAGGCCATGGACATTAGAACAATGGATTTTTTTGTTTCCTTTGTTGGTGTGCCTGCTTTGTTTCAGGGTTACTTTTGTGCTCTAAGAGAAGAGGATGAGTTGGGTCATCTGTGATGTAGTAAAAAAAGTGTGCTCTGGGTCTCAAAATACCTTAGGTTAGTCATACCATCCTTTTTTTTTTTTTTTTTTGGTACCAGGGATTGAACTCAGGGACACTCGAACACTGAGCCACATCCCCAGCCCTATTTTCTATTTTATTTAGAGACAGTCTCACTGAGTTGCTTAGTGCTTCACTTTTGCTGAGGCTGGCTTTGGACTCTTGATTCTCCTGCCTTAGCCTCATGAGCCACTGGGCCACCACGCCCGGCTTCTTACCAACCTTCAATATATGGTTTCCTCATTCACAAAATTAATACTTTATGGAAAAAATGAGGATACCTTCAAATATAGTGTTATAGGTAAACCCAATACATTTAGACAGAGGAAAGCAGAGCTATTCTGTTTGAGATCAGGTAGAGGTCATCCCCAAACTCTGCCACTGAATCCTTCTCTTAGATCTTATCTTCGTTGAAGTTTGGTGGCAAACTCCTTAGGCATCAGGGGAGTATGCTCAGACACTCCTGAGGGAGAGTGAAAACCCTGAATAAGATCCAAAGAGATAAATCAAAACTTACTGTTGTCTTCCCCCACCTTTCTGTCTTTTCTTCCTCCCTGCCTTCTTTTCTTCTTTTTCCTTCCTTAGAAGTCCTGGGCAATAATATATAATTGCTTTAATTAACCTGTTGGAGTGCATAATGGCCCTTATTCTAATTACTTTTCCTTTGTCCCATCCACTTCCTCTCATGTATGCAACATCTGTGCCACAATTTTCTTATTTTGCTTTTTAAATCTCTTAATTACACATAGAATAAAAAAATAAACTGGTCAATGATTTTATAGCAGAGCAAGGATCAAGGCCAAGAAGTACGATGTGGTCACAATTCTAGAAATGAAACCTGTGAACGTGACTTCCTCCTCCATCTAGCGCTCCCAACACCGTTCCCGTTTTTGATCTTCTGGCACAGGGATGGTGATGGCATGCCCCGTTTTTCATACCTGGATGCTTCCCCATTTCTTATTGGTCGCCCTATCCTGGCCGACAGTTGTTCATTCAACTTTTTTTCAGTGAAGTGCTTATGTGTACTGTACGTTTCCTGCCATGAAACCCCTTTAGAAAGTTTCATGTAAGTGATATTAACAGTACCACTAGGAAGCACCTTTGCATTTCATGATTAAAGTATGATACTTGCTGAGATTTTTAAAAAATTGATAAAATTTATCAGATTAAGATGTTTCATTCTGTTTCTAATTTGCTATATACATATTATCATGAATAGATGGTGAATTTTATCGAATCGCCTTTCTACATCTATTGAGATCATCATGTGATTTCTCTCCCTGATTGTTTGAATTATATTAATTGATTTATAAACGCTAAATTTTGCTGAATTCTGAAAGTAGCTTGTTATAGTTTACTCCTTTTTAAAATATTATGGAATTTGATTTGTCTATATCTCATTTGGAATTTTTTCATTTATATATTAAGTGAGATTTATCCGTCATTTTTACTTCTTGTAATGTCTTTGTTGAATCTGGGAACTGCAATAAAGTTAGCATTGAAAGCAATCAAAATTAAAAACATAAGAAATATAGTATCCTCTGTTTAAATGCCTGTGAGATTGATGGTGATGTTCCCTTTTTCATTTTTAATTGGGGTGACTTGTATTTTTTCTTTAATATTCTCACCAGGATCTTCAAGAACTTTGGCTAATTGATCCTGTTGTACAATTATTTTTTTATATTTCATTAAAATCTGGTATTCCACTCATTACTATTTTTCAACTTTCATGAGATGGATACTTAGATCACTGATTTTTCAGTCTTTCTTTTGCTTGATGTATGCAGTTAATGATCTATAATCTTTAGTTGTATTATGCAGGTTTTGACACATGGCGTATTTGTCATTATCATTGTGATTGTTAGTTTGGGCTGTTCTAATAAAATGTCATTAGCTAGGTAGCTTATAAACAACAGAAATTGATTTCTCACAGCATTGGAGGCTAAGAAGTCAAGATCAAGGCACAGACAGATTTGGTATCTGGTGAGGGCAGCTTTCTGGTTCAAAGATGACACCCCTGGTGGTGTCCCCACATAGTGGAAAGTGAAGCACAGCTCTCTGGATTTTCCTTTATAAAAACACTAATTGCATTCATGAGAGTCCTTTCTCATGACCTCCCTAAAGGTTACCACCTCTTAATAGTGCCACCTTTATGTTCAAATTTTAACATGAATTTTAAGGTCTCTTAAAATTGAGACCATAGTAATCATTTAGTTTAAATATTTTCTAATTTATTGGTTATTTCATAGATGCATGGATTATTTAGAATTGCATTCCTTATTTTCAAAATATTAAGATTCTTCTAGTTTCCATTTTTGTTATTAATTTCTAATTAAGTAGGACTGATGTCAGAGAAAACATACAATTTTATTTCTTTGAATTTTGTTGATGCTTGTTTATTTCAGAATATGGCTAATTTTTGCAAATGTTCTGTATGTTTTAAAAATATTTTTATGTTATTGGGTAAATTGTTCTATATATATTCATTTTGTTGAGTTGATTAATTATGCTATTCAAATATTTTATGCACTTAGCCCAATTTTTGTCAGCATTTTAAAAGTCAATTACTAATCCCAGTGGCTTGGGAGGCTGAGGCAAGAGGATCATGAGTTCAAAACCAGCTTCAGCAAAAGTGAGGCACTAAACAACTCAGTGAGACCCTGTCTCTAAATAAAATAAAAAATAGGGCTGGAGATACGTCTCAGTGTTGGGGTGCCCCTGAGTTCAATCCCTGGTTCAGAAAAAAAAAAAGAAAAAATAAAAACAAAAACAAAAAAAGTCGATTACTAAGAAAAATGTATTAAAATTCCCCCAATATACTTGTGGAATTGTTTATTTCTTATTTTATTTCTGTGAAGATTTTGCATTGGAGGGTTGAACACATTTTATTAGGTGTCAAAGTTTAGGATTTTTGTATCTTTCTGGTAAATCAAACAATTTTTGTGGTGTGTTATTTCCTTTTTTTAGCACTGTTTTTTTTTTTTTTTCTTAAAATTGACTTTGATATTTATGTAGTGACACCAGTTTTCTTTGAGTTGGTGTTTGCATGATTTTCTTCCATTCTTTGTTTTCAAATTTATTATATTCTTATAGACTTACAAACAAAATGCAATGTCATTTTAAAATGCAATCTGACAACATATACCTTTGAATTGTTATATTTTGTTTCACTTACTTTCATGTAATTACTGATATGTTTTGGTTTAAATTTCCAATCATATTTTTCTACATTCCTGTTATTTGATTTCTTATCTGTTTGTATCGTTCAATTATTGATGGCCAGAAAGCAGAAAGAGGGAAAAGGGAAGGGGCCACAAGGAAGATAAAACTTTTTGGGGCAACACCCCCAGTGATCCAAATTCTTCAGCCACACCCCACCTGCCAGCAGTTACCATTAAAACTAGGATGGACTGATTCCATTGCAACTCTTATAATCTAATAATTTCATATCTGAATATTCTTGCATTAACATAGGAGCTTTTGGGAGACACATCATATCCAAAATATAATGGAGGAGGGGAGAGGTATTTGGTAGTTTTAATGTGATGTGCTGATGCATAATTTTATTATAGCCTTGCTTGAAGTTCTCAGGGTTTCTTGAATGTGTGGTTTGATATATTTCATTAGTTTCAAAACATTTTTAGCTAATTTTTCTCTACAAGTCCCTTCTGTCCCACCCTCTCTTCTCTGCCTTTTCAAATCTGTATAAATTAAACTTTACAAATATTTGCTGTATTTCATTTCTTTCTCTTCCCTTTGCTGCTTCCTTCAAAGTGTTCAATTTTTTGGATCTGTTTTCTACTCACCAATTTTCTCTTCAGCTGTATCTGCTTTTTAAAATACATTTATTGATCTCTTATTTTTAGTTATTTTATATCAGTTATAGAATGTTCATTCAGTGCTTTTTCAATACATTTTAATTTTGTACTAAAATATTTAATCTAGTCATGTAATGCTCAGATGCAGTCAGTGTAGTTGTTTATGGGTTTGTAAGACAATACAGATATATTGAGCTCCTATGGGTCTGTTTCTGTTTTCTGTTGTTTTTGTCTCCTCATCCTTATTTATTTTGTTATGTATGATTGTGTGCCAGAAATTATATTTGCATTTTTTTTTGTAGAAGTAACGTGTAGATTAGATAATGTTATGCTTTCATTATAAAAAGCATAACATTATCTTTCTTCCTTTTTTGGGAGAGGGTACCAAAATTGAACCCAGGGATGCTTAATCATTCAGCATCCTCAGGCCTTTTTACATTTAATTTTGAGACAGTGTCTCACTAAGTTGCTTAGGGCCTCACTAAATTGCTGAAATTGACTTTGAACTTGTGATCCCCCCACCTCAGCTCCCTGAGCCTCTGGGATTACAGGCATGTGCTATTGCACCCAGCAATAATGTTCTTTTAAAGAAAGATTTATTGTTTCTTCTGCCAGGAACCTGAGGGTACTAGCGAGTTAAGAACACTTTCATCCAACTTTAGAGTTGAGTATGATTTGTGATTCAACTTCAGTTTCTATGAAGTCCTACCTACATCTTCCTTCTTGTTCCCTCTTATTCCTAGCATCATGCATTTTGCTCTCATCACTAGGGAAGAGGGGGCAGTCACCAGGGCCTCTGTTAGTAGGTTGCAACTGCCCATCTCTAGTCCCATAGCCCCAGAGAATGACCTCAATCACCTCTCATTTACTTTGTCGCCCTCCGTGAAATTGACAAAAGAAGCCAAAGAAAGGAGCTTGACATGGTTGCACACTTTCCTGTGTCTGAACTCTCCTGTATCACATCCTGACAGTTCTTCAAGATGTTGGCAGGTCTTTGATGTCTAATTTTTCCTATCATTCCAGTGGGAAGATCAATTTGAATTTATCTCATTTGCTATTATCAGCGGCCACTGTCTCAATGGTATGTGGATATAGATTTTGCCCAGGTAGCTTTCTTTTTGGTGGCTTATTCCTGGAGCCACATAGTCTTTGGTACTCTTAAGAATATGTGTAATACTAGTCATACACCCTTATCAAGAATTATTTTTAATTTTTAACTTGTGCTATATTAGTTAGAGTTCTCTAGAGGAGCAGAATGAACAGGAAGTATGGTTATAAAAGGGGATTTATTAGGTTGGCTTATGTGATCAGAAGCTGGATAGTCCACAGTGGCTGTCTTCAGGCTGGAGAGCTGGAAGAACCAGTGGCTGTGCAACCCAAGAGACTGAAGCCCCAGAACAAGAGAGATCAACAGTGTTGCCCTAGTCCAAGATTGAAGGCTTCTGGAGAATCACTGGCAGAGTGTACTTTGGAAGAGTGAAGAAGCGAGAGTCTGGTATACTCTGAGGATTGCAGCAGCAACCAAGAACCTGTTCAGGAAGAATCAAGCTTGCATCTGCAGCTGCTTCCTTGTTCTTCCAACTTTTATTCCATCCAAGCCATCATCATATTGGACAGTGCTACCCATGCTTAGGGAGGGGTTCCATTTCAATTGATTATCTCACATGCCAATTATTCCTAGACACACCCCCACTGACATACCCATAAGCCTCTTAATTGTTTGTATCTCTTAATTCCAACCAAGTTGACAATTCAAATTAACCATTACAAGTGCATTACAGTTATACATAACAGTAGGGTTCATTTTGACATATTCATAAATACATATAACATAGTTTTGTTCCTTTCATTGTTTTGGTATATTCCTCTCCTCTTTCTTCCCCCTGATTCCCTTCCTCTACCCTACTGATCTTCCTCCTATTTATTTATTTTTAATGGATACATTACAATTATACATAAAATTGAAAAGAATTGTGATATATTCATATATGCACATAGCATCCAAGAGTTATTTTAAAACATTCTTTTTCTAGGCATAGTGCTGCACACCTAAAAGCTCAGCTTTTTGGGAAGTTTAGGCAGGAGAATCACAGGTGCAAGTCCAACCTGAGAAACTTAGTAAGACCTTGTCTTCAAATTAAAAATAAAAAGAGTCAGAGATGTACTCAGTGGTAGAGTCCCCCTGGATTTGACTCCAAGTACCTCAAAAACAAAATTATTTTACTAAGGTTGAGTGAACTTAGTTATGTAACATAAATTCTATGAGTTACATCTAGATACATGAGGATTCCTGGAAAACTGGAACTTTAAACCCTGTTCATCTTAACTTGAAGTGATTAAGTAACCCCTTCTAACTTAGTATGTCAAAGTGTGAGGGAAAACCTGTTGTTGTTTCCAGACTGCCCGTTCTCCCCAGGTCCCCATCGTTCCTTTACATACACTGATTTTCGTTCAGTTCAGTAGTCAGGCCAAATATATTTTTGAAGGGGCAAGTAATACAACTATTTCAAGGTTAGCTTTCATACATGTAACAGATATTAGCATGGGAATATATACTGAAATCTGTTCTGGCTGAACTTACTCCTCTTTCTACCATAACTAATTCCAGTTCCTCATTAACTTTTGAAGTGCTCAGTTCACTTTTTTCTTATGCCATGGATTCATGGGTAATGTAGTAGTTACTGCTTGTGTACCCTGGCTTTGAATGAATCACCATCATCCTACAGAATTTTGCCAGAAGAGAAGGCAATGGTTTCTTTTACTGCCTTTTACACTGTAATTATCTGTCCTCTGGCTTTGCTTTACCTTAGAGAGGTTCTTCCTGGGTTCTGATGTCATCTACTTCTCTTTATTTGTTGGCCAGTTTTTTGAGACTCTTATTTCAAAAATTTCCTCTGACACCTATGCTTTTAGAAACTCAAGAAAAAAAAATTACAGAATATAGCCATTCTCCTTTATTTCCTTTATTGCCCTTATGTTTTTAATAGCCAGTGTCAAAGCATAAAAGCTGGGGCATGTAGCCCTTCAGTGTAATTTCATGTGGGAAACTCCATTGTTATCATTAGCATCAAATACCACTTATTTGCAAATTATTAACATTTTTATCTCCAGCTTAGACTTCTCCACTGACCTCTAGACCTACAAGTTCAACTTCTCTTCGACATATTCTTTAGGTATTCCAAAGTACCATAAGCTTCACATATCTGAAAACAAAATAATAATCTTACTTCAAACTTGGTTCTTTTCCAAATCATTCTTACATACATAAATATCATTACCTTTCCTCCTCTTTTTAAAAAATGTACTTGAAAAAATTTTAAGTAATACACTCTATTTCTTAGAGCAGTTTCAGGTTTACAGAAAAATTGAAAAGCAAGTACAGAGTTTGCATACACTCCTTTCCTACTGTGCTGTTTACTCCATTATTTATATTTTGCATTGGTTATATTTGTTAAAATTGACAAATCAATATTGATAATTGTTAAGTAAAGTCCATGCTTTACATTAGGGTTTGTTTTTTGCATTGTATAGTTCCATGGGTTTTGCCAAATGTATAATGTCATGTGCCCACCAATACAGTATCATATAGAATAGTTTGCTCTGAAGACTCTCTATGTTCCCAATATTTATTGCTCCAGCCCTCCTTCTGAATCTTGGTAACCAATGATCTTTTTACTGTCTTCATAATTTTGCCTTTTCTAGAATGTCATATAATTGAAATCATTCAGTATATAGCTTTTCAGATTGGCTTCTTTCACTTAGCTATATGCTTTTAAATTTCACCATGTCTTTTTTTTTGTGGCCTAAAAGATCATTTCTTTTTATTGCTAAATAATATGTGACTGTACCAGTTTATCTATTGATCTACTGAAGAATATTTTAGTTGCTTTCAAATTTTGACAATTATGAATAAAAGGTGTTACAAACATCAGTGTGCAGATTTTTGTGTGGACATATTCTTCAATTTATTTGCATAAATCCTAGTAGTATAATCCTGGGTCATATGTTAAAATCATGTTTAGCTTTGTAAGAACCTGCTAGACTCTCTTCCAAAGGAACTATATCAGTTTTTATCTCTATTAGCAGTGAGTGTCAGTTTCTATTGCTCCACACCTTTGCCAGCATTTAGTGTTGTCAGAATTCTAGATTTTAGCCATTCTAATTGTGCAGTATTATCTCATTATTGACATCCATACTTTTTCAAAGCAGAATCTTTAGCCTTCTTTGACATTTTTATATGCACTACTATCATTAGTCTTCTGTAGATTTGTCTTCTCTATAGATTTGCATTTCATCTGCTTTTCATCTTCAGAGCTGCGACCCTAGTTTAAACTATCATTACTTCAAAGCGTTTTTGCCCCCTAAATAATGCATCCAAAGCAAATTTGATCTTGTAACCTCATTCTTGATGCTTGCTAGAAACTTTGATGTGGATTTTCACTGCACTTAAAATGAAAAAATGACATGAGCTACAATGTTCTCTACATGATTGTCTCCAACTAACTTTTTCTGTCTTTTCTAGAACTGCGTCACTCCCTGCACTTTTTGCCGTAGCCCCATTGGGCCTAGTGAGAGTCTTGAAAGCTTCATCTTCTGACATCCTATCTTTTCTGCTAATTATAATATTCATCCTCACTATGCCCTGCACTATTGCACCCTTGTCTAGTTTATCCTACTCATCCTTCCATTCTGAGCACAAATGTTCAGTCTTAGAGAAGCCTCCTGTAAATTCACCAAAGATGCTGTATATCACATATGGAAGTTGTAATATTACATTTGTTTTAATGATGGTTGGATTGATGTCTGTCTCCCATACTGTCCTCCGAGTTTCATAAGGAGTAAAAATTCTGCATATTTGTCTATTTATTTATTTTCCAATCATTCACTTAAAATCAGTGCATCCTTTGTAATTACAATTCTGTCTGGCATCAAGTAGATGCCTCATAAAAACATGTTAAATAAGTACTATATCCTAGTTGATAATGAGATTGATTATTAGAAATAAAAATTTAGGTACCTATTAGATATATAGTCAGAGAAATATAAATGCATATATCATAAAAGAGAAAAAGTGGGCATTACAAAAAAACTGCACTTCTATATGCATGGCTTTTTTTTTGGTACCATGGGATTGAACTCAGGTACTTGACCACTGAGCCACATCTTCACCCTATTTTTTTTTTTTTTTTTTTTTTATATAGAGACAGGGTCTCACTGAGTTGCTTATTGCCTCACTGTTGCTAAGGCTGGCTTTGAACTTGTGATTCTTTTGTCTCAGCCTCCCAAAGTGTGCACCACCAAGCCTGGCTGCATGGCTTTTTCTTTTTATTCTTACACATAAGAAACCCGTAGTGAGGTAGCAGCTATTTGGGGATACTTCAAGTATCTTAAAAATTATGAGATTTCTTTTTATTTCATTTTTTTAAAAAATATTTTTTTTGTTGTAGATGGGCACAATATCTTTATTTATTTATTTTCATGTGGTGCTGAGGATCGAACTCAGTCCCTCACCCATGCAAGGCAAGTGCTTTACCACTGAGCTATAATCCCAGCCCTTATTTCATTTTTGAAAATCAATCTACTGCTTGCTTTTCTTTCTCATACAAATTCAGGAGGTTTTAATTTTTTTCTATTTGAATGAAATACAGAAATTTGTGGTTTTGATAGGCCCTGCCCTCCTGCACCAATTCCTTCTTAATAATAATGCCTCTTTACTTGTATTATGCTCCAGTTTAAAAGGACACAAATATATGTATGTCTATGGCCCAACAGGTTACAAGAATGTAATAGAAAAAAAGCCCATTGTCATCTCTGAAGCTCCCTCCCAGATGTCTCTTTCACACACTAAGTTTTTTTGCATGTGCTGAGATTCTGGCTGCACCTCTGAGCATGTTGTGCCTGAAGAGTATTTCTCATCCTTAATAAAGAATTTGCTTTCTTCCTGAGATTTATAAAGTAGCCAGCACAGGGTTCTGCACCTTGAGGAAGCTTGTAAGGCATTAATTGAGCATTGGGAAATAAACATGCTTTGAGCTGTTTCTTTTCTTTTAAGAAACATTGTAAAGTCTTTGGCTGTGCATCCTTCAGCTCTGATAGTCATGGTAGAGTCTTCTGGTAAGGCTGGTTTAGCATAGTTATGTATTTACATTCAAAGCTTAATTCCCTGTTGGAAATGAGTGGTGATAAACTAGATGACAGAAAGTTACTGACAAAGATTTTGAGAGGATTTACTGTGTGTTTCAGCGGCAGCTGGCATTCACTGAGCTACCCACTTGTCCAGGCATTTCAAAATTTCTAAAATAGTTTTGGCCGCCAGATGTTTGCAAAGCATGGAACTAGCCATGTGGACATTTAAAATGATTTATTTAGCTTAGAAATTATAAAGGATGTGCATATGTAGTGTACTATGTACTGTGAAAAAGAGAACTGAATTGAGTGTATGTCCTGGGGTCTGGTAACATGATATCCTGTAATCTGGTCCCCATTCTACTTATTTAACCTTTCTTTCTGTTTCTCACTTGGCTGGTGGGTTTCTGGCTTTACTGAGAACAGCTCAGGGGAGGGTACTCTGGGACTATGGAAAGGGGATGTCAAGATGCCTCAGCAGACAGGCCTTCATCTTTCACTGTCCTCCTGCTTCACTGTAGTAGTGGCCCCAGTTTTGTTTGTTTTATACCTGGTGTTCTTTCACCTGATTTCCCTGAAAGGACTTAGTGAGAGCTACATATTCTTGTTCCAGAGTGAGACATCTTTTCTGGTCAGACTTCTCAGCTGATTGTCTCTGCTCTTCAAGAACACACATTACAGATGTTTGCTCAGTGTTTCCTTTTTTCTTCTTCATGTTGGAAAGTCCTTTCCATTTTCTCCATCTATCCATGTATCTTTCCATGGCAGGTGCCTCTGCCAGGGCTCAGTTCTGTGGAAACTTCCTGAATAATGCTCACAGGGGTCTGCATCCTGCTTTCTTTTAATCCCTAAAATGTTGAGCATAATTTGAGGATCCTGTCATGTCCTTATGGAATGAGCACAAAAAAGGACAGAATATAAAAGAAAATGAGATATTATCCAGGAAGACAGCCTCTGCATGTTTAGCTGTACAAAGCATACAGATTTTCATACTTTAATCTGACTTTTAGAAATTGTATACAATTCCAGCTTTTTACTTAAATGAAAGAAAAAGAGCAGAGGAGGGAATAGAGGGAAAGTTAGGATTCTCAAGGGAAAATGTTTCTAATTCCTAAGACATATATAACACTCAGGAGTCCCAAGTGTCTATTTAGCTTTAAAGAAGGACATTAATCCACCATCCTTGCCAGAGCTTTTCTCAGAATCTTACAGTTTCTGAGGAAAGACTTCCTTCTGTTATCATCTAGCTTCTTCTATTTCAACAATGGAGTAACCTTCACTGAACATCTGCCTGCTCTGAGGGAATACTCTAAGGGATATGAAGTTAAAAGAGACATGACTTCTGCTTTTAGAAGCTCCCAATTTAGCAGAGAGACTGTTGCAAGGAGAAGCAGCTCTGCACCCTGTAGAGAGAATTAGAGCTGAGGTAGAGAGTATAATAGAAAATGAAGGAAGGAGAAATTAGTTTTGCTGAAGGGGATCCCTGGCAGACCTGATAGAGGAAGCATCGTCTGAAGACTGCAAAAATTCAACAGGGAGAAATGAAGTCAGAGTTCGTTGGGCTCAAGGGACATCATGGGAAAGGCACAGAGTCAGAAACATTGGAGATGCAGTAGAGTGCATGCGTGACCACAGCACCAGTTATAACAGGGTCAGCATAGTGAGAGGTAACATGGGTTATTTACAATAGCCCATTCATAAGGCATATTTGATTTTCCGTGCAGTGAAGACATTGCTATGAAAAAGGGCTTGGGTTTAGAATTAACTTCGGTGACAGAATGGAAAAGAACAGTGTGCAGGAAATTGGTGTATTCTCCTGATAAGCTTGTGTGTGTGTGTGTTACCAGGGAACCAGGGATTGAACCCAGGGCTGCTCAACCACTGATCCACATCCCCAGCCCCTGCTTTTTTATTTTTTATTTTGAGACAGGGTCTCGCTAAATTGCTGAGGCCTACTTTGAACTAGTGATTCTCCTGTCTCAGCCTTTGAGCTGCTGGGATTAAAGGCATGTGCCAAAGCTTTCTTGATGGCCATACTTAGGGTGATGGTGAGATCATACATAAGGACTGAGGTGAGATTATTCAAAATTTGATGCTGATTGGAGGTAGCAAAGAAAAAAAACCAAAAATACTTTGATACAAAAATAAAGCATTTGAGGGCATCTCCAAAGTTTTAAGACTAGAATAATGAGGTGATGATGGTGATTCTATTTAATGAGATGCAGAATATAACAGAGAAAGTTTGAGGGTAGGTAGGAAGAACTCATAGAGGAACATGATGCGTTTGGTAGTGTACAACTGTCCTTGACATCTGCAAGGTTTTGTTTCTGGGCCCCTGATGGATACCAAATCTGTGGATGTTCAAGTCTCTTATAATCAAATGCCAGAATATTTGCATATAAACTACACATATCTTCCCATATACTTTACATTTATAGATTACTTATAACACTTAATACAAAGTGATTGTTACATAGATAAGAATTATAATGTATTATTTGGGGGAAAGTGACAAGACAGAATGTCTGTGTTCAGTATAGTTTCAGTTTTTTTCCTATGAGGTTTAATCCAAGGTTGGTTGAATCCATGGATGCAGAACCCGCATATGGAGGATCACCTGTAGGTATTAACTTTAAAATGCCTTTACGTTATCTCCATGGAATGATGCTCCACATTGATTAAAGATGCATAATTTAATAAGGAATGGAGAACATATTGAGAATCAGTACTACAGAGTGGTAATTAAGTCACAGAGAATGGAAGGCAAAGAGAGAGCCTAGAACCCTGCAAGATCCCCAGAGAAAGTGTGAGTGAAGTCAAATTCTAAAACTAGGATAAGTTTCTATCAAGGAAGAAGCCAAGGGAGGCAGATGCGAATGAGACAGAATGAGTAGACGAAGGATGCCTTGGGATTGCTAACTAGGTAGATATTAATGATCCCAATTTCCATAGAGGAATGAGGGGGGAACTATGATTGCATGAGGTGTAAAGTTAATGGAAGGGAGAGATGGGGTAGAAACCCAAGGAGGAAACAGATCAGAGGAACTTGGAACATGCTTTAAATTGTATATATGTGGTTGAAGAAGAAGGACCAACAGAATCATCATAGAGAATAAATGAGACATAATATTTGTTATAATCATGCTGGAGAAATCAGTAGCGATACAAACACATGAAACTAATAGATCTCTGTTGGAAAACAGACCCAAAGTATAAGAACAGTGGAAATTAGGGCAATTTAGCATTAGTGGGTGTCAGACAACTCTGCCAGCAAAGAATATCCAGCTCTTAGGTAGTTCTAAGGTCCAAGCAGATCACAGCAGATTTGGTCACATATGGTCCACACATACTTGGAGGGAAACCAACTAGCAACAGGGTTATCACCAAGGAAAGACTGAGAAGGGGCTGGACAAGGGAGCCTGGGCACCAGCCACTCCCATGTGACGATGATATGATTAAACACAGCATGTGTGGGTCTGATAGGATTCCAGCAGAGGAACCTGGGGCAAGCAAGTGGTGGGCAAGAGCCTGGAGAGAATAAAATGAGAGAACAAAGGAGGGAGGGGTTTGGAGTTTTGGAAAACCACATTAAGCATGATCTTATATTCTGAGATTATCTGGGGTTTGGAAGCTTGTTACCTCACTTTCCAATTTTGGTTGAACTCGGTATTAAATTGGAAATCATTTAATTGTGAAACGAACTCACTCATTGTTTTACAAATCAGCATCATTGATTATAGGAAAGCTTGAATTACAGAATGGGGAGCTATGATTCTCCTAGTAGCCTGGTTGGGGGACGTGGGCTCAGAGAACCCAAAGAAGCCTATTTCTTGAGGTCCCTCTCTCTGCCCTACTCAAAGTCTAGGAGGGTTGGGGAGGAGGTAATCCAGAGTGGGGAAAGTTGAACCACTTAGGATGAGGAAGGAGATTCAACCCAAATTATGGATGCAAAACAAGTCTATGAATCTTAAATGAGGAGAAAAAAATGGAAAGAACAAATGAAGTGAGGGAATGATGCAGAGATCCATTGGCTTTAAATTTCTCTCAAAATGGTGATGTGGGTATAGATCTGGGGAGTGGGGATGAGTTGGAAAAAGTTTTCAATAGTTTCTATAAGGAGTTCAATGGCATACCTGAGAGCGGGTTAATTGGACTCATGATTGGGGGGCTAGGAACAGAAAATGCTGGTGAGGGCAGTTAGACATGATAGAGACCAGGAAAGGGTCAAGAGACTTGAGAGGATAAAGGTCTGGATGCTGAAGGATAGGCTCATCTCTGGTCAGATGTGGACCAACTGTGAAAGGACAAAGGAACTGCATCCCACTGTTCAGGTCATCATTACATTACATTGTATTCTTGAGCTGGGTGAAGAGCTCCCTGACAGAGCCCAGTGACTTCTGCTATCAAGAGGAAATGCAGTTTGGTGGAAACCAAAATTTAACCCCCAAACAGCTGTCGCATATGATATGGGCTACAGAAATAGTATTCTAATTTTCTAATAGCCACATTAAAATAAATTAAACTTGTTTTAGAGAAGTTATGAATAGTAGTAATATAAGTTATGAATAGTAATTCATTCTGTTTAACTTATCTAAAACATTATCATATCATTTCAACTTATAATCAATACAAAATCATTAATATGACACTTTCCAATTTTTTTCTTACTAATTCTTTCCAATATTGTGTGTTCTGTTTTACTTTTGGCACATCTCAGCCTGAGTGCTAAATTCTTATCAGAAATACTTGATCTGCCAGTTATTTTGTATTTTGCTTTTATATATATTCTGATCAAAAAAAGTGGATTCACTTATAGTTATTGAAAACATCACTGAAAGCTTTACAATATGGAACTGAGTATCAGTTCTTAAGCGTAAAGGTATTTTAATTAAAATGAAATGAAATCAGTGGCCACATGTGGCCTGTGGCTGCCGCGTTGGGCAGCACGACCCCAGCATATTGGATAATTGCTAGCACAGTTAAGCAGTTATTGACCACTATTGGGGTTTATGCACTATTTTATTGAGATTAAGAAGTGAAAATTGGACTCTGTACTTTGAAAAATAAAACTATAAAGGAGTGGGAGCACAGACATCTGGTTCTCATTGTGTGGGAAAGTACCAGGAGACACGTGCACACCAGCATTGCTGTGGCTGCCAGGTACAAAGTTCCTGCATATTCTCTCATATTCAGATGACTTCTAAAACCGACCCTTCTTCTTCAAGGGTCTTAATCATTGACATGCAAGTGATGATAACTAAAATATCAAATTATTCTGGTTCCCGAGTTCTTTTGCTAGATAGCAAAGATAAGGCCTTCTTAGAATTATCTTACATTTTCATTTTTTAAAAAAAATCATTTGGCTCTCATTCTTACACCAATTAGTAAACTTGGATAAAAGGAAGTGATAGAAAGAAGAGAGAATGCATTATTGTTAGTGTGATTTATATTTCCTACTTTCTTTTACCTGTATATAGAGCTCATAACCAATTTGCACATGAAGTTGATTGAGCTCTATAGGGATATTTAGATGAAAGAAACTCTGTAAATGCCACATATTTGTTATCTCCATTATGATCATATAATGTGGTAATAACAGAAATGGTGCAATTGATTTAATGGAGCTTTGTGATTTGAAGCAAGCCGTTAGTGTTATTACTGTGAACTTCTTTCTTGCATTTTTATATTATTTCAGGCATGGTGCTTCATCTGTGAGCATTCTCATATAGTGACCAGATGCTAAGTCTGCTTTCTTTTAACAGCATCCTGTGTATATAGTTTACAAAGGACAATTGCATATACTGTCTGTTATTAGTTTGTAAAATAAGAGAGGTTTTATGATTTACCTCACTTTAGCGATGAGAAAAGTGAGGCATAGAGATGGCAGTAAAGATTACTCAGTTAGCTGGCCTTACAAAGACTGGTACTCACCCTTTTTTAAATCTTGAACACACGATTTCTAAATTATGTGTTAATGAATAATGTTCCAGAAAAGCGGAATAAAAGAATGGCTAAAAGCAATTTTTGTTACTTTCAAAGAAAATAGCAATATTTTCTGAGTATTCCCTTCTCTTCTTGGTTTATATTTTCCTTATCACACATCCTACTCTCGTGTATCTCTCAAGGCTAGCTGCAACCTACATAATTGCTGCAGGTTTAAATTATATTTTAGTGTCTACTAAGTCAATTCGTACTCTCCTTTCTGTCCTTAAAAATTTTTCACCATTATTACTTGTTTATGCTTCCAGATAAGTAGAAAAACTATCTTTTCAAGTTTAGTGGCTATAAATAATGATCCTCAAAAATATTCAGGATTCTGTCTTGACCAGTGAATGCTGCTTAATATGGCAAGAGTCTTTGCAGAAGTAATTAAATTAAGGGGTTTGGGTTTGGGGAAGCTATCCTGGGTTATTTAGATGGGTTCATGACCTAATCAAGAGTTCTTAGAAAGAAAGAAACAGTGCTATTTGGTGACAAAGAAGAAAGCTATACGAGGATGGTGGAGAGAGAAATTGGAAGATGCTATGTTGCTGCTGGTCTTGAAGTTGGAGCCAGCAGCATATACCAATAAATGCAGCTCTGGAAGCTGGGAAAACTAGAAAAATAATTGTCCACTATGGCCTCCCCAGCAAGCACAGCCCTGCAACCACCTTGATTTCTGCCTAATAAAACTGGATTTGGACTTCTACAGCCAGAATTGTATGAAAATAAATGTATATACTTTTAATCCATTAAGTATGTGATAATTTGTGACAGCAGTGATAGGAAATTAATACATCAGTTAATATATCAATTTAATGACAAATGCTCATGAGGTATTTGTTTCAGTGTTCACTAATGCTGCCCAGCAATTTTTTTTTAAAATCTTTTTTTAAACAACCTTTAATTATTTATTTATGTATGTATTTTGTATGTGGTGCTGAGGATCGAACCCAGTGCCTCACGCATACAAGGCAAGCGCTCTACCACTGAGCCACGACCCCAGCCCACCAGCAATTTTTGAAGAATTGACATATTTAATATTCTTTTAAGAAATTACTTTTCTTTTTTTGAGAAAAATTTGTAGTTCTTTTGAGAAATCTCTTGAACTAATATTTCCAATGAAAGAGATTTTATTTTTTCAGAGAATAAGCAGCAGCATATTTTCTATAAAGCAATTTTCTTGTGGGTCTACATAGAGGGAAAATGAGTGTCATTAAGATTGGCAGGAGCTGGGATTTAACAGGTCAACTTCTATAATATTATATAAGAAGCAACAATTTAGTTCCTTAAAAGAGGATAGCTTGAAGAATAAACTTAACAATTTTCCCCAAATTGTCTTATTCTTTGAAATGCTCTTCTGTGAGCAGGTTTTGCTCACTATGTGATTATTGATGATGAATAAATGGAAATATAAAACTGTGTTATCTCCATAAAATACTATATATATTTTTACAATGTTTGGATCAGAATATACTAGAAACAATTCTTGAAGACTGAAATGTTCATTAAGACATTAAAACTCTGAAAAAAGTAGATGCCCTTGTCCTTAGCATTTCCAAGAAGGACCACAGCATTTGCATTTTTAAGAGGCTCTAGACATGATTCAGATGTGCACAACATATTTCTTCTGTAGACTACATAGCAAGCCCTCAGGATTTAGAGATTTTCTTTCTCTGAACTGTTGAATCACCACAAGTCTGCCATTTGTGAAATTCCTGAGGTCATTACATGAATGTGTCCCATTCTCTGAGCTGGAAAGAGGTTCAAGTGTTGGACTCTCACCACTGCAGTGTTCTTCTATATAATGAAACATATTAAGGACCAGAAAGGGCAACTTAAAATATTTAATCAATTTTCCTTTATTTTATGGTGAAATTGTATGCTAATATAGCATTTTTGAACTGGTTTATAAAGTTCTCCTGGTATATTTCTTTCAAATGTCAAGGGTATATTGTTTCTAGTTGGCAATTATGAATGTAAGTTATGAATGTAAGTTTTACAGGAAAGTAGAAAATATACAACAAAAGTGATAATTTTGAGAGGAAGAAGCATGCCATCTTTTCTTTCTGATTTTCTTGTCCTAACTTTCTTTCAAGGAACTGTTTGAGTCTTCTCCTTAAAAATTCCATATTCAATTTTCATAGTAAGCTCTTCCTTTTTAAATTGAAACATCTGCAATTATTTTGGTGCCTGAATGTTTTGGTTTCTGATGTTCTTCAATTATTTCATGTATAATTTTCCTCAGTAAGTTTGAGATTCTTTAGAACTGAGATCTTTAGTATCCTTTATATTGTTGAAAATATTGGTTGGTTCATCTCTATGAAACTTACATACTGAACTAAAGGAAGTAAAAACATCTTTCTAACAACAACAACAAAAATAAAAAAATTATAAAAAGATCTTTTCTTTTTAGTTTCAACTAACCAAACTGTCACTTCCATATTTTTCCCTTTATCGTTGAAAAATTTGGGAAGACGGAAGAGAGACCACTTTCTTCATGCCATTGATCCTCAAAAATGTGATTGCTCTGTGATTTGAACAACTCTCTTTTTTTATATATAAGAATACATTTCAAAAGCTATCACAGTCATCTGTAAATAGAAAAAAAATTTTAGCTTTCGATTTTTTAATTTTGATACAAGATCTTTCTATGTTGCTTATAGCCTCGCTAAGTTTCTAAGGCTGGCCTTAACTTGTGATCCTCCTGCCTCAGCCTCCTACATTACTGGGATTATAGGTGTGTGCCCCTGTGCCTAGCTGTGTGTTTTTCTCATATGTATGTGAGAAGGTGGGAGGGAAGCCTTTCTTTATTATAATTATCAAAGCAATAGTTTGAAGGGAAACATACCACAGGTATGAGATTAAAGATAATTTAAATTTGTGTCTGAGTGACTGCCTAACGTAACAGTAATATATCATATAGGTGGAAAATTACTTGGCAACACTGGCTGAATTTCATATTTATCATGGATGCAATGTTTGGTATAGAAATGACATCATAAATGCTCTTTTCCATCTTTATGAAAGTGGAATTGAAACATCTTTACAGAATGCAAAAATCTTCTCATTAAACTGCACAGGAGGCCTTGGTGAAATAGACATTCAACAGACGTTCTCTCACCTTATCTTTCTTTCCAGCTGCTGTGACTCCAAAACTTCGACTTCTCTTGGTGGTTTCTGTTAATAGGTAATATGACCAGTGATTTAAATCACTGATTATGCTCCTTTGCCTTTTAAACCATTCTGGTATGCTTCTAGTTAGAATAATGATTGTGGTGATAAGTTGATACGAGAGGATGGTAATTTTATACGTTAATGCTCATTGAGCTTCTTAGATTTACATTAGCTCTTGCAATAATAAAAAGTGGTAATAGCAGAAGAAATATTTATGAAGATCTAAAATATATATGTGCCCTTTAGCAAGACTGGAGGTTTACACATTCCTTGTTGAGATTCATTATTGCTGCAACAAAACATTTATTTCCAGCACTGGTAATTGGTAAACTTAGATTGCTCTAGTGCTTTTGTATATGATTCTCAAAATATTATATTTTGGTCGCATCTATTTCCTGTCACTGTGGAACTTCTCAAAAGATATTCACTTATATTTACAAGAAGAGTTCTTAAAATAATTGGAAGTCCCTCTTTCTCCTTTATCTCTCCTCCCGCAGCTGCAGAAGTCCACACAGACACTTTTGTATTTACTACTTTTGTCCACGGAGTCTTGGTGAACTGGTGACTTGCTCTGACATGTCTGGTATCAACTCTGACATAGAAGAAGATGGATACTTTTTAATTGGGAGTAGCTTAGGTTCTCCAATTCTTTCATGAGCCGTTACTTAGCATAAAGTCACTTTGGAATCAATTAAATATGAACCTTTGTCACATCAGTATTCATAGAAAAGCACTTAGGTGATTAAAGACCCTTGGCCTCTAAATATTTGACTACTTACCAGTACCAGCCACTTAGAAAGCCTTATTAACTCTTTTATACTTCCAGGGATGGCAGCCTGAAAAGGTAAAACAAAATTAGAGGAAATGTAATTGCCTCCAAAAAATGTTCCTTTACCATTGTCGTGGCTTGTGCTATTCTAAAGGGATATTATTCTTTCTCCATCTCATCATACCTTTTGCTGCTAGCTGGTGGGTTGTTGCAGGCACTCTTCTAAATCCTGGATTCATTTCATAACCAAACAAAATAAAGTTATCCATCATCTAAGTGAAATTGGGCTAACATGCATTTTCTCATTTAGTAAATGGAGCAAATTTTAGTGTGTTTTGCACGTTTTATAATCTTATTACTTTGTAAAGAAGTTTCAATTCCACTTTTATAGAAGTGGAAACAAGCATTTATGATGTCATTTCTATAACAAACATTGACTTGAATTAAAAAAATTCTGCAAAATATAGTGGATCACATGTAAACAAAGTATATGTAAGTGATGCTAATGATGCTAGTTCTAAATAATTATTCATAGCAATACTAATCATAATAGGTTGAATTTACTGAGGGAATTATGTGCTAAGCTACATGGTAAACATGAACTCGTTTCAACTTCTTAACACCAATGCTACGAGGTCAGTATTCTCAACTTTGTTTGTGTGTAAAACTGAGGATCAGAGAATTAAAGTAATTTAGATAACCTGCAGAAGGGCATACAGGGTGCAAGTGACCTATTTGAAATTCAAATCCAGGTTAGTCTAACTTTAAATAACATTTTTTTGTCTACTAAGCTCATGTGACTCCTCATGTAGGCTCCCTAAGGATCTACAAAGAGATTTCCCAGGAAGCCATGAACAAATGTTATTTTTTTTCCTACATGGTCACTGGATAAAGTCAAAACTTTCATAAAAACAACTCTTGCTCAAATTGTTTATAATTCATAATATTACTTGCTCAAATAGAACTTTCTTGTCCTCAAGTAACCAATGCTTTAGTGGAATCTAGTTCTTTAATATTTAAAAACTGAATGTAGTCTGTGTATTCACAAACACATAGGACATTGGGATATTTAGCTAAAATTTTCAAAATGGTTACCTGTGCTTTATTTGGATAATCATGATCCCTTTAAAAATATTCAACATCAGGGGCTGGGATTGTGGCTCAGTGGTAGAACGCTTGCCTTGCATGCATGAGGCACCAGGTTCGATCCTCAGCACCACATAAAAATAAATAAAATAAAGATACTGTGTCCATCTACAACTAAAAAAATATTTAAAAAAATATTCAACATCATACATATCCTAGTTCAAAAAGGAAAATAGCTTTTAATACATTTAAACAAGAAATTATTAAAATTTTTTTTTTCTAATAGCATAATAGTGACCATTGGTGGTCCTTAGTGAGTGGGTAAGGGCCAAAAGAAATTGGGAAAGAATTATTATCAGACCATAAAATTGTCTTCTAATAAACAGAACTGATAATCTTGGTAAACATGAAAAATGCACTTTGATGTATTTGGAAATGATGTGTTTGGAAATAACAAATCCTATTCTTCCATGTTCATGATTCTATATTTTCCTTTGTACTTATTGCTTATTTTTGTAAATGGCAAAAATTATTTTTATTCCAAATAATATGAAATCTATATATGTATTCATCTATAAATTAGTTTTAACAAGGACTAAGATTTTGGGTTTTCCTGCTATTTGTAAAGCCCTCCTATTGTCTCAGTTCTATAAAATCACAGCTAATATCATAAAACCTGCTCAGGATTGTTAGGATAAGTCTGAATAGGCATTCAGAGTTTGAATGTTTGTTCATGATATCATTCTGTAACTTTATTTCAATTTGCAATACAATGAAGCTCAGTATTTTAGGTGTGGTGTTGTTAATAGATTTCACACATTTCCTCCTTTCTCCTTTCCAAGTACAGCTTCCTTCTGTTCATGCATCATCTAGGTCAGGCACACATGTTAAACTTCCATGCATTGCTTGTGGGGTAATCACATGGCATTTAGCCATCTCTTGGAGTCCAGGTGAGAGAGAGAAGAAACACACTAGTAGAAAGGAGGAGGATGTTTTAGGTCAGTCAGAAGTTAGGGGAGAAGAACTCTGCTCACAGATTTCTAATTTCCCTATGTAACATAGTATAGTATGGTAATATGGGGTAAAGATCTGGAAAAGTAAGCTTAAAATGAATGATAACATCTTAGTATAGCTGCCTCTGGGAATGTGTTGGCGGCTAACTAGGAACATTGTTTAAGGAATGATCCTCAAGGCCTCAGACTTACATAACCTGGGTAGGTTTGCAGCATGGCCAGGATGTGATTCAAGATAAAGCCTGATAAAAATGACCTCTGGGCTGCCAGTGTCTAAATATGGCCAGAGGTTAATTTAGGGAAATAAAAAATGATATTTTTCTCAGTTACATTATTCTGTTAAATTAACTATATGTAGCAAGAATATTTCCCTAAAGACTAGAATTATTAATTTTGAATTTTAAAATAATGCCAAATAAACTATGGCATATTAATGCAATTAAGCACTCTGTACTAAAGGCAATAAAATGAGAATATATGTACTTACATCAGATTTTACAAAGATATTAAATTGAATAACAAAATACTATGCATAGTGTATTAGCTAGCTTTTTCTCTGCTGTGACTAAAGGATCTGACCAGAACAATTTTAAAGGAGGCAAAGTTAATTTGAGGGCTCAAGGTTCCAGAGGTCTTAGTTCATAGAAGGCCAGTTTCATTCCTTGGGGCTTGAGGTAAAGCAGAACATGATGGTGGAAAAGTGTGGCAGAGGGAAGCAGCTCATGTGTGATCAGAAAGTAGAGAGAGGCTTCACTCTCCAGATGCAAAATATATACCCCAGTTCCCACTTTCTCCAGCCACACCCTACCACTTAAGTTAAGCATGGGATTAATTCACTGATTGGGTTAAGACTCTTAAAACTCAATCATTTCTCCTCTAAACCTTCTTGCACGGTCTCGTAAGTTTTGAGGGGACACCTCACACCCAAACCATGATCACACCCAAACACAGCATGACCTTATTATAAATAAGATGTGGTTCAAACACCCTGGAAATGTTACCCTAGACATCAGATAGAACTTTCTGGATGCCACCCTGGAAGTTGACCATAGTTTCCAGAAGATCATGGTCCTTTATTTTATGACCAAAGGCCTAACTTGAAGGATACATGATACGGCAGGAGGTTGCCCACCTGAACTGTGTCATATATCAACAGGACTCTGGATGGGGCCATTCGTATATGTGTGGAGTACAACTTGGAGTTGAGATCTGGCTAGAGCAGGCCAAAGAACTATTGGAAAAATTCATACTTTACCAGAAACTGGAGGAGTCCCCAAGTTTTCACTGTTAGTGGAATATTACGGGGAGAGAAAGGAGGCTTTGTTGATGATTCTGAGGAATCAAAGCTTCACTCAGGGAGCTGGAAGTAGTCCAGAGGTGACTCATCTCTGAGACTGGCTACCCCATACAAGTTTCCTTGGAGGTGACCTCCTTCAGTCAGAAGGCTTCAGAGCAAGCACTGGTCCTGGAGTGAGGCCTGAAATCTTGTTTTGCTCCTAGGATAATAATTTTCATAAAAAATAAAACTCCTGAGATCACCTGGGTAGTAACCCTTTGACGATTTGTAGGCCACAGTATGAAACAGGTCCATAAACAAACAAGGATACTTTATTTCCCGATTCAGTGGGAATTCATGTCAACTCTCTCTGAGCTCAACTAAATAATAGATAAATATACTTAAATATCTTTGAAGGAACTAAAAAGCAAACAAACGCATGCTGAATTTCCAAACCAGAATTCTGTGAAGGATGGGAGCACATGGTAGAGAGCCTGGCTTTGGGGAATATTTATCCTTAGGGCTAGTGATTATTGAGAAGGAAGACTGGCCAAGAGGCTTCTTGTCCTTTCAAAATGATAGTTGTGGGAAGCCACTCATGAAAAGCATGAGGATCTTTTCAGCATTAAAGCCAGTGAGGAGGTAGATCTGGTATTTGGGAACTTCTAGTGGCACTCTCCTTATTATGACTGCCCAATTACACGTGAACTCCCCCTCAGCTCTGCCCTTAAAGGTCCTGCGCAGCACTGGAGATGGGCATGGCGCATTAGGAACCCAGCAGCCTACCTGCTCCCACCTCTAGCCTGTTTTGGTAAAGAACTTTCTATCAAATCTCTTTGATCTGTTCCAATAATAAATAAACCAGGTGCAGGCTCCATTCTTTGTCAGAAGCTGTACCCATCTGGTCAGGTTGGCCCCTTGAAACTATATTTCTGCATCCTGTGGTTATTTCGTAGCACTATTTTCTTTAGCTTTTATTTCTCTGCCAGCCCATCCCTCCAGAGGGGAACTCTTTCCCTTGCCCATGCGGGACGTGAGTGAGAGCAGAGATTTCAGATAAAATACAGAATGTTCAGGTAAATCTGAGTCTTAGGTAAACAGTGAGCAGTTTTTCAGTATTGGTGCAGGAAAAACTGAATATACACAAGAGTCTCAGCACATCTGTTTGTACAGCAATGGCTGTTGATATGGTTTATTGCTGTGTAAGGTTTTAATTTGTGGTAGGCTAATACTTTGATGACAATAATTTGTTATGACAACAGCTAGTTTTGTTCTTTGCTAGTGTGAAAGGACAGACATTTGTAAAACTTGAAAAGAGGGTGGCTTGAGTTTGGCAGGGAAAGGAGGAAAGATTGGAAAAAAAAGGGGGTATTGAAATAGGTTTCTTTTCCTCTCTCTCTCTCTCTCTCTCTCACACACACACACACACACACACACACACACACAGTGGAGAGAGAGGGAAATCAGATTTCCCCTTGTTTTGAGAAGATGTAAGGGTAAAGAAACCTGTACAGTTCTTCAAGTAGGAGGCTAGTTGAAGTACTCAAGAAACATAAGATATAAAAAAAACAGAAGTAATGGCTGTATGGCATGTGGAGATAGGAGGAGAAAGGAGAACTTTTCTTGTGGCTTCCAAAAGGAGTAGAGAGTCAAATTGTTTTTGGGTGGAGCATGGAAGCAGTGCAAGGTAAAAGGCAGTAAGCCTGCCAAGAATTTGCAGAAGCAGAGAGTGAGGGGAGATCCCAAAATAGCAGTGAGGAGCACAGCCCACATCAGGCAGTCAGCCTCTGTGGTGGAAGTCTCCAGGAAGCCCTGTGCAGGGAACACCACCTGTAAAGCTGAAGGAGCTGTAGGAAGGGTGGGTCAGATGGGGGGCGGGCATATCTGCAGTCCTCTTAACAATAGCCTACCTCTAAAGAATGGTCTCTTCATCATCTTTTTTTCCCCCTTAGTTGTACTGTCATTTCTTTTTCTTTTTCATTTTTGAAATTTATTTATTTATTGTTTAGGTTTACATGATAGCAGAGTGCATTTTGATTCATTGTACACAGATGGAGTAGAACTTTTCATTTCTCTGGTTGTATGTGATGTAGAATCACATCATACATAGGGTCATACATAAAGCTAGGGCTATGATGTCCATCATATTCCACCATCTTTACTGTCCCTCTGGCCCTCCCTCATGACCAAAGTTCCTCCATTCTTCTGTGACCTCTCCTCCATTATGGATCAGCATCCACTTATCAAAGAAAACATTTGGCATTTGGTTTTTTGAGATTGGCTTACTTCACTTAGCATGATATTCTCCAACTCCATCCATTTATCTGCAACTGCTATAATTTTATTCTCTTTTATTGCTGAGTAATATTCCATTGTGTATATATACCACAGTTTCTTTATCCATTCATCTATCAACGGGCATCTAGGTTGGTTCCACAGTTTAGCTATTGTGAATTGAGCTGCTATAAACATTGAAGTGGCTGCATCACTATAGTATGCTGTTTTTTAAGTCTTCTAGGTATAGACCAAGGAGTGGGAAAGCTGGGTCAAATGGTGGTTCCATTCCAAGTTTTCTAAGGAATCTCCATACTGCTTTCCAGATTGGTTGTACCAATTTGCAGTCTCGCCAGCAATGTATGAGTGTGCCTTTTCCCCCACAACCTTGCCAACACTTATTGTTGTTTGTATTCTTGATAGTTGCCATTCTGACTGGCATGAGATGAAATCTTAGGGTAGTTTTGATTTGCATTTCTCTAATTGCTAGAGATGTTGAACATTTTTTCATATCACTGTTGATCAATTGTATATCTTCTTTGGAGTTTCTGTTCAGCTCCTTGGCCCATTTATTGACTGGGTTATTTGGTTTTTTGGTATTAAGTTTTTTCAGTTCTTTATATATCCTGGAGATTAGTGCTCTATGATGAGTGTGTGGCAAAGACTCGTTCCCAGAATGTTGGCTCTCTGTTCACTTCATTGATTGTTTCTTTTGCTGAGAAGAAGCTTTTTAGTTTGAATCCATCCCATTTATTGATTCTTGATTTTACTTCTTGTGCTATAGGAGTCCTGTTAAGGAAGTAACGTCCTAATCCGACATGATGAAGATTTGAGCCTATTTTTTCTTCTATTTGGCATTGGGTCTCTGGTTTGATTCCCAGGTCTTTGATCCACTTTGAGTTGAGTTTTGTGCATGATGAGAGATAGGGGTTTAGTTTCATTTTGCTGCATATGGATTTCCAGTTTTCCCAGCACCATTTGTTGAAGAGGCTATCTTTTCTCCAGTGCACATGTTTGACTCCTTTGTCTAGTATAAGATGACTGTATTTAAGTGGGTTAGTCTCTGTGTCTTCTATTCTGTACCATTGGTCTACATGTCTATTTTGGTGCCAGTACCATGCTGTTTTTGTTACTATAGCTTTGTAGTATAATCCAAGGTCTGGTATTGTGATGCCTCCTGCTTCACTCTTCTTGCTAAGGATTGCTTTGGCTATTCTGGGTATCTTTTTTCTTTTTTATTAACTCCAATAAGCAGAAGTCATACAAATCCATAATAATACAAGTCAGAGAATAAGCAGAGATAGAGGAAAAACCTTGGAATAAGCATTAAGCTTATATGTGACTGAATCATAAACCTAAATCCATCAGAAAATCAAGTGCATTGCATTGGAGAAATTCTAAAATTGATCAGAGTAAAAATGTTTATGTTAGATGGGCTGTGCTTCAGAGCCAGGTATAAACTGGTTATAAAAATAAAGATAATTTATTTTTTCTTTGCAAATTTTATATGTAAAATTTTGACTATAAAATTTGTGCTTTTTATATAAATCTGTGCATAGAAAGAGAACATGAGGGAAAAATCATACCAAATTGCTAATGATTATTTGAGGCTGGTGTGGGGTGAAATGGAAGGTGAATGTGAGATTACAGTAATATTCTATTAGTATACCAGCTATTTCTTTCTTTTATTTCTTTTTTTTTTGGCAGCAGGGATTGAACTGAGTGGTTCTTAAGCAGTGAGCCACATCCTTAGCCCTTTTTTTACTTTTTATTTAGAGGCAGGGTCTTGCTGAGTTGCTTTAGCACCTCACTAAGTTGTTCAGGCTGGCTTTGAACTAGTGATCCTCCTGTCTCAGCTTCCTGAGCCACTGGGGTTACAGGCATGAGCCACTGTACCTGATGGTATTTCTTAAATGTTTAAACTTTGTATAAAAGAATAACATCTGTGGGAAATAAATTCTCCAAAACTCAATAAAGATTAATATTGATATGTGAAAATGACGTGAGCATATACTTTCATGATCTTCCTTCTATTGGGACTCTAAAATGCTGTTCTAGAAAGGAAAAAGTTAAGTGAAATGCTACATATTCCAGATGAAGCCTCAGATTCACTGATGAGAAAACGCAATCTCAGAGCACCACTGTCATTGATGCTGAGATAATTGTGGACCCATTCATTTCAAAGTAGCTCTGTTTCTTTGGCAAAGTCCAGGTTCTTAATTTTTGGCCAACCCATGTGCAACACCTCAACTTTGCAGGCAGAATCACTGACCTCTCTTCTTGCAATGTTCATCTTTAGAAGACATACTTTTCTTGCTGATGCCAGTTGTCCGAGGGGAGATGACCAAATATGGTGGAATTATTCCTTTTCCACATCGCAGAGAGAGAGAGAGAGAGGTTCTCCACACTGGAGTAGCCTCCTGGCTAAGCCTCAGTTGAAAAGATGTGATTCAGTCCTGGCAGTCTCACCTTCTATCATATCCTTACTGCCTGACCACCACTACTGTAGGAGAGCTGAGGTAGAAGCATATGCTGAGGAGACTCCAATAAACTCAGGAAAGTGACAAAGCAGAAATGTAAAAGCAGGTGGTTCCCACTGAGGAGGCTGCACCATTAAAAGTAGAATCAATATTGCTAAAAACCAAGTTTGTGATCAGAAGATTAAATGGGAGATCTTTCAACAGAGAGGAGAAATACTGAGAAATGTAAATCATTGTGAAAAGATAAGAGCATGGAGGACACTACTAAGAGAAATGATATGCAAATAATCAACATTCCAGAAAAAGTAAAAGGAGCAGATGGAGGTGAAATCAATAATCAAAGCAACAATCTTCAGCTCCTCGATTTGAAAAAAAGATCAAAAGGACTCACAAATGCCAGGAAGCACTGGTGAGAAAGAAGCACATCTAGATATATCTTTGTGAAATATCTGGCCTCTGGTTAGAGGAAAAATATACACATTTTCAGACAGAAAAGTTCATATAAAATGGAAAAGGGATAAATTAACATTTTTTAGCTCACACTAGAAGTTAGTAGAACAATGTTTATAAACTTCTGAGAGAAGATACTATGATATAAAAATCCTAGTCTTTGAAATGTTATTAGTCATTTCAAAAAGAGAGAAATTTTTTGAATATATAGGAATTCAAATTATTATACCTATGTTTCCATTCAAAATTAATTATGGGCATATACCAGCATAAATAAAAGTAAATTTAAATAGAGATCAAAAACAAGTGAAGAAAAGAATATAATAAATAGCAATCGATAATGAGGCTAATAAAATACTATAAGTAATACAGTATGGATGATAATAAAGTGATTGCAAAGTATGATATCATTGCTAAATAACTAAGAGTCATATTATAAGAAAATAAAAATTATATTTCTAAAAATGTTCAAAAACTCCAGGATTTCAAAGTGGTATGAGGAAGTAAGAGCATAAAATATTCTTAAGATCCTGTTGTGCAGAATGGTCAAAATACTATTAATTTTAATTAAGTAGCAGAAAAAAATAGGTGTTCATATAACTGTTAATATGAGTAGATAAAATAGCAAATAGAAAAACATGTTTTTTTTGAATTATTGGTAGAAAGTCAATGGAGATACAAATCAAAATAAATAGAACCAAAAATAACTTCTTCAAGTCAGAGAAAGTAAAAAAAAAAAAAAAGAAACTTAAGAAAAGGAAAGAATATAATAATGAAATTAAGAATGAATATAAACATATCAATTTTTAACAATGAATGCAATAGATTGAAAGCTTTAAATGATGATGAGAAATTTAGCTTCAGCCACCTGTGAATATAGAAGAAAGTATCCTAACCATGATTTTAGCAAATTGGATTCAGCATTGTTTTAAAATATTAATAATATTTTGTGGCAAAATAGAATTGATTCTACAAATGAAATAATGTTTCAAATTAAAATATGATATTAAATTATAGGGGAAAATTCTATTTATTAATGAATTTTACAAAATAATTTAATTAAAATAAATGATTTTATGTAAAAGAATAGAGAATAAAAATGGTAAATATTGTATTCTAGGGGAAAAAAGCAAAATAAATCCTAAGGACTATTCACTAATATTAAAATTAAACACTAAAGTGGGATTCTTTATACAAATCACTATTTTAGATTTTATTTTGCATTTCACAGCTAGAAAACAAAATAAATGGTATCAATTTCCTCCCTTCTTTCCTCTCTCCTTCCCTCCCTCTCTCTTTTCCTTCCTAAAACTTTTAAAAAGAAACACGCGCTTAGCACAGTTTCATTAAATGTCTTTCCAGTAGTACACATTTTTATGGAAGAATATGATGGTGCTCTTTTGAATATCCAAATTCTCTTCTCCACTTCCCCAATTCTCCTGTCATTGAGTTGGGGTCCATGTCAATATCTCTGGCCAATGAATGTAAAGTAAAAGGATGAGTGAAGGCAGTTCAGAGAAATGTTCCTCCTCCCATCCCTCTTCCCCCTCTCCTGTTGTCTTAGGAGGCCACATGTCCTAGAGGAGGGCTGTAGGACCCATGTCAGATTTACATGATCAAGAAATAAGCATTTGTTATGCAACTAAGATTTGGAGGATTATTTATTATGATAGGAATTTGTCATTTTGGCTCTAAGTAAGGCCTTCAACTGATTGGGTGAGTGCTACCCACATTATTGAGGGTGACTGCCTTAAAGTCAATTGACTGAAGATGTTAGCCACATCTAAAAAATACCCTCACAGCAACACCTTGATCAGTGTTTGAGTAAATAACTAGGTATGCACTAGAGTTTGGCCAAGTTGACACACAAAATTAACCACCCCATGTGTACTGATTGAGAAAAACATCATTATTAAGTGAAAAAGAAAAAAGAAAAAAATTGCCAACAGAGTGTGCAGAATGTGAAGCAGATGCTTTGGGATGGTTCAAGGTCTCTTCTATTCTTGGTTCAAGGTCTGTTCTGACTTTGTTTTAGCATGCCTCAGCACCCTTCTGATACTGGAAAGGTAGAAATTATATTCCCTGGGCTTTCTTGAATGCTGGGGCACAGAGGTGGCCAAGGTCTTCTCCTAGGCTGACATAATGACAGGAAGAGGTTAGCAAAGGTGAGACACAGCTTTGTATGGTAAGGTCAGCTTCTCTTGAATGCACAGAAATTGGTTCTACTGGGGTGGCTCTGATAGAGGCTCAAGTCCCAAGTCTCAGTGTTCTGGCTGTCCAGTTGTGTACTGGAAGTAGTAGATTTTCTGCTAGAATAGAAAAGCTTCTCTTTTGGACTGCATATGATACAAATCTGTCTTTACAGCCTTGCTAGAAGTTTTGTATGTTGCTTGCTGCTTTTTAATAATTTCTTTCTGTTTAAACCAGCCATATTTAATACTTTTTTAAGTTCCTAAGAATTTTAGCCAATCATGTATAAAATAGCTCTTTCTCTTTCATGTTTTCCAAATAAAGATATACAAAATTTTAGATATGCTGAAGTAACTCTATTAAACAAATGGCAAAGATGCAGAGAGTGGTGCAGGTGGCATGGGAGTGGCAGAGGGAGGAGAATTTATTTCTATATCAATCCAGTCAGGAAAAATTCAAATCACTCAAAGCTGGAGCTGCCATAACTTGTATGACTTATTACTGTTTGTCATTAAAAATTCCTTTTGGCTTAGGTAACACTGAGTAGGGCTTTCTCTTACTTGCAATCATATTTTAAATTTTAAAATTGTAAACTTTTGAGTGTGTATATACGTTCAGAATCTTAAAAAGTTATGATAAATGCAACTAATCAAAACACAATTAATCTAGGTATAGTTACATGTATTTATTTACTTTACTCTTGACATCCTATAGGCAATCAAAATTTCTTTTACAGTAAATGTCACAGATTTATTTAAAGCATGCTGTGCCTGTGCTGAAATGAAAAGAAGATTCTTAGAAATAACTGACTTTATTGCTTCAGTTTTTCATTTGGTATATTTGGTTCCTTATATCAGATTAGTTATCTTTGTGTGTGTGTTCTTACATGTTTTTAAAGCCTCTAAATGCCATGGATAAAAAAGAAAAGATCACTAAATAGGACCCCTTTTTTATTACCTTCTAAACACTAACTTGTAGTGAACAGCTACTGCTTTACTTGCTCAACATCCATCCACTCTTCCCACCTACTGAGAAGTTCTCCTGTTCCTCTGCAGGAACAGTGGCAGCTGCTGAGGTCCTGCAGACCCCAAATCTCTCCTTCCCTTGCATTTTTTTTCTAGTCAGGGACAGAAAACTCATGACTCACAATGGACATGGGGATTTTTAAAGTTGGAACTAGAGAAAGTAGGGATTGGTATTTTCTCTGGTGAAAAAGCTGTGAGATTTCTTACCAAGTGCATCATAAATATGAGATAATGAAGCTGGTTTGCAGAAAGGAGTAGAGATGGAATGGTGGAGCAGAATCTTGGTAATCATTTTGGTCATCTGAGCCTAATAGAGACATGCATTTCAGCTACTTGCAACTTAAAGAGATTCAGGAACAGAATCTCCTACATTGTTTCATTTTCCTTGAGGTGAGTTCTACAGAAAACAAACCTACTTAATGGGAAAGATTTAGGAATGAATTTCCTATGAGTGATGAATTTTTGGTGGTGGTGTTCAAAGTATTGGGTACTATTTAGAGGTGCAGTATCCACAGGTTGGTGAGAGGGGAGTCTTGGGTCAAGTTCAGGCAAACACTGAGCCCATGTTATCCAGTTTCACTGTCCTTTGTTGGAACTTCTCACCTGTAGCACTTCTTCTGGGACTCCCAGACCCTCCTTTCCAGATTACTACACTCCTTTTACCACGGTCCCTACCAGCTCCCTTACTCCCTTTTCCCGTCTCTTATCTTACTGGTTTTAGGGAGCAGAGACATTAAAGAGTTACATGACTATGAACAATGGCCTCACTTCAATCAGGCTCAAGCTTCCTAATTTATAAAAATGAAGAGGGTGGCAAGATTATTCTGACTACTTCTAACTTGAAAATATTATTTTATGGAATCTGAGGTAGAAAAGACTGATTTGGAATGAGAGGTAGTTTTTTTTCAAAATAGGTAAATTGTTTTAAAAAGAAGGGTTTAACTTATGCCTTGAAATAAAACAGGAAGGGGAATTAGTGAAGTTAAGGCAACTTGGAGATATGAAATAACTAACTTCTAGAGGTAGCAAGAAGATAAATATGGTAGCAGTGCTAAGGATGATGTGTATAAGCCAGCACTATGAGAGATGAAAGGTGACAGAAGGCTTGTCTACCTGCAAAAGGATTTGTTATGCAAAAGAAAAACAAAGACATTACATATAAATAAATGCTCTCTTTGTATAGAAGATCTCAATTCAACATTTGGAATCAGAATGTCTCAATATGAGGGGCAACATCAATTGTGTAAACTCTCAATTATTCATCTAAGTCTGTATTTTAGAACAGTGATTGAACAATTCAGAAAATAAAAGTTTTTTTTCTTTTTGCTGGAAGTATTTGAACAATTTAGAAAATGACAGAGAAAAATTATAACCTCTCATCTGTAAGTAATTGTTCATATAAAACAGGTAGATGGTGAAGAGTTTGGAAAAGGTGAAATTTATGAGAAAATAGAAAATACATGTAACATCCATAAAGAACAATGGAAGAAGATTATGTAAAATAGAATAAAATACTATGAATTGAAATTAAATTTGACTCTTTAATGCTACATCATAATTATTTAAGAATAATAATCATATATTATTTGTTTGATTCACAAATTCTCTATCCAATGAAAATCTAAAATTTTCATAGCTGGAATTTTTTTCACTTACAATAGTATAGAATACATGGGACATTTTCATAATAGCTTAGAAGATTCAACAATCCCCACAGGTGAAGGAAAATCTGAAAAGTACAGGAGAGTTGAACGTAAAATTAAAAGAAAAAAATGCATGAGAGATACAGGTCATCTGTACAACAATTTATTCCCTTCATTTCCTATTAATAGACTTTTTTCTCTCAGAGTTTGAATGGGTAGCAGTGTACCTGGGTGGGGGGCATTGGTGGATTTCTTCTCACCCTCCATGGATGAAATCACAGTTAGACAGAACTAGGCAGGACAGTCCTATTCTCCTGTGCCAAGGACTAATTAAGGGAGGAGAGGGCAGTGACCCAGATCTGACTCAGGACTTAGGAGTGAGTGCCTGTTGAGGAATTCTCACAAGTACTTTTCTTCCTGTTTAAAATAGACTCATTTAGGAAGAGAAACCATCCCCATTTATTTTCTCCCTTTGGATGTTTTCATATGAAGAAAAGATGTTTGGCAACATGTGATCCTGATGATAAAGTCAAGAACATCTTGGAGAATATGACTCAGTACCCTGGAGAGCTCAAGATTTAAAGAACCCTAGTGATAACGTAGCCTCAATCTTCTTGATATTTGAAATAGCCCATCTTGTCTAAGGTATTTTGTTATTTGCAGGCAGACTTGTACTCTCTGATACAAGATTAAACTAATCCTATTTAAGAGTATGCACTATGGAATCAAACAGTCCTGAGTTTGAATCTCAGCTTTGTTAATTAATATCCACATGTCATTTTAGCGGAGGAATATAACCCCACTAAGCCTCAGTTTTCTTATTTCTACAATAGGGATACTAATGGAGTTCAACTCACTGTAGAGTGTTTTTAGAGTATTTATTAGCATTCTGCATTTAAGGTAGTTAACATAGTACCAGCTACATAGTGAACACACAGTGGAATTTAGCTATTTTTTTATTAGAGTTAACTTTGCTTACTCTTAAGAGGATTGTGACTGTAACATATGCAGCTCTGAGGCAGCTCTATCAAAGTAAATTAGAAAAGAAACGAAGCACTCTCATTAGGGTTGCTTGCCCTGATCAGCACTATTCCACTTACAAAATGGCCCTTTAGTTCCCTCCTTAACTGCTACAGAAGATTAAGAACAAAAGAAGACTCAGAACCTGCTGACCATTAGAGGCAATGAACAGAGCCTAAAGCATGGCACTGTGGGAAACTGTGCATTGGGGTGAGCCATGAAAGTGGGGATTATGGGTGATTCTGGAGTTGAGTGAGATATGAAGCCATCTAGGGGAGAGCTGGAGGTTAAGCTTTCAAGACAGAGGACTGAGAAAAGACTGAGAAAAGTTTGAGGAAGTAACAGAACTAAGGAGATCAAAGTCAGATTTGGCAGCTGGGCAATGTAGGAGAGGGCTTTTCCACATTGTTTAACTACTCATTCTGTTGAGTTTGGGAAGCTGTATTTCTCTTCCCCACTTTCATTTTTGAGTTCAGTCCAGGCTAAACGGTTTGAAGTAAAATGATACAAGGAGGGAGATTTCAAAACAGTTCTTTCTTGCATCTGTGTGCCCATGAAAATGTTTTTCTCATCAAATCCTGAAATACATTAATCCCAGCAGAGCCTCTTGGTTTGAAAAGCCTGTTCTGCTAAACACATTGCAAAAAAGGCAGGAGTGTGGGGCAGTGTAATCTGGAGCCATCCAACCCATAGCATTTGCTTCAAGAAGGGTTTAGTCAGGGACTCTGGAGGCCATGTGGCACTAGAGTCCACTCCAGCTCCTGCCTCCAGTTCACATCTTTCCCTTTGTCCTCGAGATCATACAGGGGCTAATGGGCACTAGAAGTGTGGCTGGACAACCTATAGCAATCTGATATGAGTGTTCCAGGTTTAGAACTCCACTATAAAATCTAGTTTCAGATATTCCCAGCCATGTAAGCCACCTTCAGATTGCATAAGGATCACCCAGAGAGCTTGTTAACATTGCAATTCCAAGGAGAATTTGATTCTGAGCATCTGTGTGGAGCCCAGATATCTACAATCTTCAACAAGCATTCTTGGTGGTTCTCATGTCAGTAGCCCATGAACAGAATTTTAAAAATATGCCTTAAATACCAGACCTGCCTTCCAAATATCTTTCTTTTCTTTTCTTACCCTAGATCCCAAGATAGGCAGCAACACTAGATGCTACTTTTCAATAACTACTGTGAAATGCTCTTTAAAAATTAAACTTAACTGGACAATGTTCTGAAATTAGAACTTCGCTTTGGAAGACTGGACTCTTTATTTTTTTATTTTTCTCGAAAGTTGCATTTTAATACATGTTATCAAACATAACAGAAAAAAACAAGTTTTCAGAAGCTGTACACTGGACTCTTATTAGAAGGAACATGCCTCTTCTGGGTAAAGAAGATACTACTGAAATACTCAATAACTGATTAATGCAGCCTGGTCAGACTGTGGTGCTCATTCAAAGGGAGTGCATTCTTTGAAGTGAACGGGAACTGAGCTCAGACACACTCTGCTAGAGAGGAAAGTGGGTGTGTGAGTCATGAGCCAAGGGGTTTAGAAACATCATATTCATGCACATTAAGAAATTCATGAAAATTTTTTAATAATTTGTTAGAGATAAGCAAAACTTTAATACACAGTGAAGGAATAGATCTGTTTTCTCCTGTATTGGGAGGCTCCAGTTGTAACATTAAGGTTGGATGCAGTGTCTGGTATCTGCAAATTTCAGATTGGTACTCAGCGGTGTATTACGAAGAGATTTAGGAAGGAGGGTAGGAAAGGAGAGAGGCTTCCATTCTAATGTATCATGACCAAACCCACAAGGGAAGCTTCCCTTATAAATTTCACCGGACATGTGATTAAATGGGATAAATCAGTGCCAAAAGAGGTTTTTAAACTTTTCCTTAGCATAGACTCATTTCACTGGAGTTATGGATTCTTTCAACACATTAAAATTCTTCTTCTCCAACACATTCTTCTACTCCAGGAAGAATGCAAGGAAACATACCAAGATATATGACCTCCTAAAGCTTTAATGTCCACTCCACAATAAATACTGAGAACCATGAGGTGAGAGTCAAAGGAAGGGTAATCCAATAAGAAGAAATTTTGGCTGAATAGTGTTGACTTCATTATGGGCTCTCTCTAGATCCAGACTTCTGGTTCAACTGTGGCTCCATTGGATGTCCCTGCCCCCAGCTATGGCACCAGAGGCAGTGAACTCTCCTCCCTGTGCTGCAATTTCCACACTTACAAAAGGGGGGTGATGATACAGGTATTGTCATGGAGAAGAACTCATTTATATCTGCGAATATGGATGAAGTGTATATCTGGCAAGAAGCTAAAGCTATTATCATATTCCCCATTTTGATGAATGGTGCCAACATTAACCTCTTATCCAGCCTGTGTTGCTAGAAAGCTTAGCATATTACTTTAATTCTTCCTTTTCCATAATCCTGTATTTTGTCAGATTAACAGCTTTGTGAGAATTAGTTTTTCCATTTTATACCATGTGCTTCATACAGAGCAGGTTCTTAATAAAATGTGTTGAAAGAATGAATTTGTGGAATAAATTTTTCTGGGCCCCTAAATCTTCCTGTTCCTTTACATCTTCATTGTTAGAGCTTTAATTCAGAACTTCCTCAGGTTTTTAGGACTGTCATAACAGCCATTGCTTATCAGAGCATTTCGTTTTTATTGGTTCTTTTTAGTTATACATAATAGGAGAATCCTTTTTGACATAATTATACAAGCATGAAATATATCTTGTTCTGATTCAGTCCCCAGTACCTCTCCATCCCCCTTCCTTTCCCCATCCCCTGCTCATTTTCCTCTATTGATCTTTCTGCCATTTACCCATAGTTGGTTTTTTTAAATTAATTTCTTGTGGATGTACACAATGGCGAGATTCAATGTGGTAAATTCATATAAGGACACAGGAAGGTTATGTCAGATTCATTCCACTGTCATTCCTTTTCCCATCCCTCTCCCTTCCTTTTATTTCCCTTTGTTTACTTCACTGAACTTCAATTCTTTTCCCCTCTCCCTTATTGTTGGTTAGCTTCCACATATCAGAGAAGACATTTGACCTTTGATTTCTGGGGATTGGCTTATTTCATTTAGCATGATAGTCTCCAGTTCCATCCACTTACTGCCAAATGTCATAAAGTCATTCTTCTTTATGGATGAGTAATATTTCATTGTATGCATATACTACATTTTCTTTATCCGTTCATCTTTGGAAGGGAACCTAGATTGGTTCCATAGCTTAGCTATTGTGAACTGTGCTGCTATAAACATTGATGTGGCTGTGTCACTATAGTATACTGATTTTAAATTCTTTGGATATATACCAAGGAGTGGGAAAACTGGGTCAAATGGTGTTTTGACTACTAGGTTTTTCTGAAATCTTCATACTGCTTTCCAGAGTGGTTGCACCAATTTGCAGTCCCATCAGCAGTATATAAGTGTAATCCTTTCCCCACATTCTCACAAATATTTATTGTTACTTGTATTCTTGATAATTGCCATTCTGACCAGAGTGAGATGAAATCTCAGTGTAGTTTTAATTTGCATTTCTTTAATTGCCCAACTTGTTTTTCATATATATTTTGGCTATTCATATTTCCTCTTTTGAGAAATGTCTGTTTAGTTCCTTTTGCCCATTTATTGATTGGGTTATTTGGTCTTTTTGGTGTTAAGTTTTCTTTTTGAGTTCTTTGTATATCCTGGAGATTAATGCTCTATGTGAGGTGCAGGTGGCAAAGATTTTGTCCTATTCTGCAGGCTCTCTCTTCATGCTTTTGATTGCATCATTTTCTGTGAAGAAGCTTTTAATTTGATGCCTTCCCATTTATTAATTTTTGATTTTACTTCTTGCTTTCAAAGTCTTGTTAAGGAAGTCAGTTCCTGAGCCAATATGTTTGAGCATTGGGCTTACATTTTCTTCTAGCAGGTACAGGATTTCTCGTCTAATTCCTAAGCATTTGATCCACTTTGAGTTTTGTATAGGGTGAGAGAGAGAGTTGTAGAGTTTGAAGTTGTAGTACTGAGGAAAGTGGAAGTACCTTGAGAAAAGTACAATACTTTCAAAAGTTTCTCAAGTAATTCTTAAGTAATTCTAGTCTTAGAACTACTTGGTCTATGTGAAAATGTCTAATTTACTTATCCTATCACAAAAGATCTTTGTTTGTATTTTCTAAATAATTGACTGTTAATCCCCTAAATGCACCAGACACTGCAATCATACAAAACACCTTGTGTTTCATTGTCTCATGTATGTTCCCTCTGCATTTTGCACTCTGAAAGCAGCGATCCACATTTGTGTTTGTTTTGATCCTAGTAGAATAAATAAATTTTTAAAAAGTTAAAAAAAATGATCAGATCCTAAAAAGTATTTTATTTCTCATATTCATGCCCTCTTAGGAATTCCCATCAAAGTCTCAGTTTTTGTTTTTCAACTTTGGGATCATTGCTGTAGCAAAGATTGTTGTCATACCCTGAATTGAATAAATCATATTTTCCCCCAAATTTGAGATATAATTCACATACCATAAATTTTACTTTATTAAATTTTACTTTATTAAATTACACAACTTGCAGATTTTAAGTATATGCACAAAGTTGTGCAACCATCATCATTATCTGTTTCAGAATATTTTTATCTCTCCAAAAAGAAACATCTTACAAATCATTTCCTCTTCTCTGCCTTCCACCTCCAAGCCTCTGGCAACCACTAATCTAATTTTTGTCTCTATGAAGTTTCTATTGTGGTTATTGCATATAAACAGAATCATATAATCTGTGGTTTCTTCTGTCTGTCATCCTTTATTTAGAAAAAGGATTTCAAGGATCATTCGTGATGTACATTACCAATATTTCATTCATTTCAATGAGTAAGTAATATTTAATAGTTGATTTACCTCACATTGTTTGCCCATCCATCCATCTCTGGTAAACATTTGGTTTGTTTCCACCATTTGGTCCTTATTCATAGTGGTGTCATGGTCATTGTGTAAAAATTTTGTGTACTCTTGTGGAATATCTGGGCAATATGGTAAGTATGTCTAATTTTCTGAGGAACTGTCAAACTGTTTCCAAAGTAACTATACCAATTTATACTCCATCAGCAATGTCTGAGGGTTCTAACATCTTCACACACTTATGGATATTTGTTATTTTTTAATTTCTTTGTTATGGAATCCTAGTGTGTGAAGATATATCTCATTGTGGTTTTTTAATGCATTTTTCTAATGACTTATGATGCTGAGAATCTTGTCATGTACTTATTGGACATCTGTAAACCTTCCTTGGGAAAATGTGTATTCAAATCCTTTGCTCATTTTAAAATTATGTTGTTTGTCTTTTTGTTACTGTCATATTTTTATATATTCTAAATATATGTCTGTAATCAGATACATGATTTCAGTTATGTGGGTTGTATTTTTACTTTCTTAATTGTATCTTTTAGAGTATGAAAGTTTTTAACTTGAATGGAATCCAATTTACTTTTCTTCTGTTGCTTGTGTTTTTGGTGTCATTTCTAAGAAACTATTGCCCAATCCAAGGCCACAGTGATTTAGACATATATGTTTACTTCCAAGCTTTATATTTATAGTTTTCACACTTAGGTCTTTGGTTCATTTTGGGTGAATATCTGTACATGTTGTGAGGCAGGGGTTATTCATTCTTTTGCACATGGCAGTGTTTCAGCACTATTGAAGAGCAGACTTTTCTTTCTCCATTTAATTGTTGTAGGACAATTGTTAAATACCAATTGATTATAAAGGTGAGGGTGTTTTCCTCTACCCTTTATTGTATTCCCTGACATATGTTTACCTTTATGCCAGTTCACCACTGTCTTCCTGTCTTGATTATGGTGATTTTGCAGTGTATTTTGAAATTAAAGTGTGCGTCTCCCAACTTTGTTCTTTCTGAAACTTGCTTTGGCTCGCCTGAGTCCTTTGCATTTTCTTATGAATTTTAGTATCACTGTCAGTTTCTTAAAAAAAAAAAAGGCAGCTGAGATTTGGATAGGGATTGCGTTTAATCTGTAGATGATAGATGTATGGAGTATTGCCATGTTAAGCATGGAAATTCTTTTCTTTTTTTTTCTTTTTTAAATATTTTTTATCTGTTGATGGATCTTTATTTTATTCATTTGTTATTTATATGTGGTGCTGAGGATTGAACCCAGTGCCTCATGCATGCTAGGCAAGTGCTGTACCACTGAGCTACAGCCCCAGCCCCTGGAAATTCTTTTCATGAACACAAATATCAGTCCTTTTATTTAGGTCTTTAATCTAGTCCAATGTTTTGTTTTTTTAGCATACAATTTTGTACATTTTTATTAAACTTATTCTTCAAGATTTTGTGTTTTGATGCTATTGTAAATAGAGCTGTTTTCTTTATTTTCAGATTGTTGCCAGTGTACTTACACAGAGTTGATTTTTGTATATTTCTGCATCCTACATCTTTGCTGAACTACTTATTAGTGAACTCTTTAAGATTTTCAATACACAGACTAGGTGCACTGACACTTGCCTATAATTCCAGTGACTTGGGAGGCTGAGGCAGGAGGATCACAAATTTGAGCAATGTCAGCCTCAGCAATTTAGCAAGACCATGTCTCAAAATAAAGATGACTGGTCATGTACCTCAGTGAGAGTAATGCTCTGGATTAAATCCCCAGTAATGGAAAACAACAAGAAATATTGTTTACAGATTTTATACATACAATATCATGGTATCTGTGAACATTGGTATTTAGTTCGCATGGAACTTTGGTCAATATGGATCTTATATTATTTACTGCTTTATTTCTTGACAATATTGACAAACTCATGAAAATAGTTTTCTTCACCTGTTAAATGATAATAATACCAAAATCCAAGATTATTGTGAGGGACACATGTACCAACACTAGTCAAAAACTATCAGTTCAAAGATTTAATTTATGAAATGTAAGAACTGGCTCACTCTATATAATAATGAATGGATTATTTTCCAAACAATTTTTTCCAGACTTATTTTTTGAGATACTTTAGTTGTTGAGAAAGAGGTTATTAGGTAATATCAGGCTATTAAGGTGAATTGGAAAACAAAAAATGAGACTTCAAATGATAGATTGAAATTATGTATAAATATTTTATTAACTATAATAAAAATTATTGAACTAGAACAAAGAGACTATTAATACTTTTTCTTTAGAATACTAATTGGAAGAGTGAGGATTTAGGAATAAGGGAAATTGCATATGAGTGAAGAATTTACGAGAACCTTAACTAGACAATATCTGGGAAGATGAGAAGGCAAGAATATATGCTGAAGAATAAGAAAATGGATTTTCTATACTTTGGTAGGAGGATAACAACCATAACTTCATCCTTAATGAAAGGGATTACAAGAGGAGGGGAAGAATATTTGAGGTCAATGATGGTTTCTTTCCCCAAAATGTTGCTTAAGAAACCTGCAGAGTATCTAAGAAGTCATACCAATAGATGATAGAAAATCAGTTTAGAGGTCAGAAGAGAGTAGAGGACTTGGGATACAGAATTTTAAAATTTTCTTTCTATGATAACTTCTGTCCTTAGCATAGATTCTATGGTTCATAGTTATCATAACTTTCTTGTATGTACCTCAACTCTCTCTCTTATCTCTCCCTCTCTCCCTTTCCCTTCTTTTGCCCTCCTCCTCCTTTTCTCCTGTTTAAAAAAAAAAAAAAAAGTCCAGCTCTAGAACATCTCAGCCCAGAATTCCTCACATCTGTACTGGAGACTTCCTTCTCCTGAGACTTCCTTCTCCTGAGACTTCCTTCCTTTGACTTTCTTCAGCTGTGAACTGAACTGATTACTTTCCAGGACTAATGAGCATCCTTGTTATTTGGCAACTTGAACTTATTTTCTTCTGTGTGGGTACTCCTATTTCTTGAATTACATAATTCTAAATTTCTTGATTTAAGGTAACAAGGAATGTGAATTCTTAAATTTTTGCTTGTGTAGAAATAACTATTTTGACATTAGTATAAATAATTTGACTTAGATTAGAATTTTAGATAGAAAATTAATTTTGCCCAGAACTCTGAAGACATTGTAAGATCTAGGATTACAAGTGGGAAACCTGACATCATTCTGACATGTTTCACTGTTTATGATCTGTTGTTCTGCACTGAAGGGTATCTGGAGTCCATTGGTGGTTCTCTTTATTCCTTGTCTTCTGGAATTTCATAGTAATATGTGGATCTTATGTAATGTATTCTTTTGGGCATTTGACGGGTCCTTTCCAACTGGAAATTCATTTCCAGAAGTTTTGGGTAATTATTCTGTATTATTTTTTGACAATGTTTTCCCTAACATTTTCACATTTATTTTTTCCTAAAACCACTAAACATGGAAAAAAGACTTTTTTGAGTGATCTAATTGTCTTTTCTCTCCTATTGTCTTTTTGTTATATTGTCTGAAAGCATATTTTGATTTTTATTCTCCGTCCATTCAAATGATTTTTCCATACAATTAATTTTCTATTTTTAACTATTTTTCATTTCAAAGATTTCTTTTTTAAAAAGATATCAATAGTGTTTTGTTATTTTTATGAATGTAAAGTATTTCTTATCTTTCCACTAATATTAGATTTAAAAAGTGATTATTTTACTCCTTGTATTATTTGTAATTTCCAACTAATTTTTTTTTATTCTGACATTCACATTTAGACTGATCCTCAATTTTGTTTGGTTTGTATAATATTTATAAAATAGTAGATTTCACATTTTTACAAAAGCAGTAAATTTAGCAGATAAAAATTGGCAGATCTAGCCATACTAGGATTATGGTTTACCTGGTGAACAGAGACTGTCACTTTTAGATAGACCATGCCTGCTACTGATTTCCTATTCTGTTTGTTTATCAATGAGGCAATGTAGCATTTTGGGTAGACCACTTTCCCTATTCTCTGTCATTCCTGAATTTTCAGTTTACTCAGAAATCTCCCTATTTATGCCTCTGAAAATATAACTTGTCTGTAAATACATACATACTTGCTGGGCTTTGCTTTTATAAACTCTTCTTCTATCATCAAATCCTTTAATAATTTAGTTGTTCTTTTATCAAGACAGCAAGAACAAGTTTTGTGATCATTGAAATTCACTAAAGATAGGTTATTGTTTGATATGCTCCAAAATACTCATTAGTAGAAATAATTTAGAATGTTTTATCTCATAAATCTACTGTTGTGAAAATTAAAAATTAAAGCTTTATGTTATATGCATATCATTGTATGAGGGTTGGGCCGATTAATTACTAAAGATACATATTATATATATAAGTATGTCTGTATTGGGGATTGAACCCAGGGGCACTGAACTATACCTCCAGCCCTTTTTAAAAAAATATTTTATTTTTGAGACAGGAGCTTGCTATCTTGCCAAGGCTGGTCTTGAACTTTTGATTCTCCTGCCACAACTTCCCCAGTAGCTAGAATTATAGGCACATGCTACTTTGTCCAACTTAAATAGGTTTCTTTTCATGTGTGGATATTGTCACAATTACATATTGACAGCTTGGTGCTTATCGTAATATGATAAATAAATTTTTCTTTAGTTTTTAAGTAATTTCCATAACTCAATAAATGTCCATCATGGTTAAATCAAATACTGTGTCATATCTTATGGAAGACCATTTATTTGAAGAGCTCAGGAGCTGGATTTTAGTTCATTGATCCATCGTTCAAGTATATCTATTAATTGAACATCTGCTATGTGGCAGCACCCTTCAAGGTGCCATGAGCAATCAATAAAACAAATAGGTAAAATTTCTGTTTTTAGGGAGCTTATTAACATGGTAGAGAGAAAATAGGAAGTACAATATTTAAAAAATATTAACATATTAACTTCATGGCTTTGGGAAGATCATTTTGTTTCTGATACTTTATATTTGTAATGTTTAAAATTAAAAGATTGAATTCTAATATTCTCCCACATCTAAAAGTTTGTGTTATATTTAGACTTCATTTTGTTCTTAACCATCTAGGAAAGATGAGGCTGATATTTGATAAATATGATATAAAAGTGAAAAAAAATGACCTGTGGTTTGTCTGAGATGTTTTCTTCAGGAACAATCTTTCATTGATTTTTTAATTATCTGAGCCTGTATGATAGCAATATTGTTGTATTTTTCAAGGAATGTCCTATGTTTAAAATGTAAGAAAGAACCATGGATGGGATAATTTTACATAACTGTGTGGCATCCATCCAACCATTCATTATATATATTTTCTGCATCTATTATGTGTTGAGCATTGAGAATAGAGTTTCACAACAGAAACATGTTCCATCTTTCTAAAACCTACATTGTAGATACAGATTTTTTCCGTAAACATAAAAAGTAAATAACATTTCAGGTAGAGGTAAGTGCTATGAAGAAAAATAAAGCAGGATTGGAAAATCGTGACAGAGCAAGGGAGTCATATATTTTATCTGTGGTAGCCAGAGAAAACCTCTCTCTGAGGTCTATCTCTGAGGAAATAATTCTAAGGCTATCAGATAAAATGCAGAAAGAATAATTGAATTTGAATATTAGATGAGTTATAAATAATTTTTTAGTGTAAGTATGTCCCATGCAGTATTTGGGACATTGTGTATACAGTTTTTTCATTATGTGAGATTCAAATTTAATTGAGTGACTTGCACTTTTATATTGTAATCTGACATGCCTACATTTGAGCTAAGACTTGAAAATAGTAAGAAAATCATGTATATATTGTATCTAGAGGGAAAAGTTGCAGGATAAAAGGAAGAACAAATACAAAGTCTTGTGCTGGGAATGAACATGTCTGTTGAAGGTAAGGTGGGTAAGCCAATGCGTCAGTTTTGCATTGAGGAAGCAAGTGAAAGGAGACATAAGAAAAATCTGCCATGGAAGTTCATTAAGACATCAAGCATAAGTTGGATTTCATCTGATGGAATGCTATTGTACAGGAACGATGAGATCTATTTAAGCTTAAAAAGTCCACTCTGGAGCCTCTATGGATAGAATAAATGAAGGCAAGGGGTGAGACAGGTCGAAGTTTTGGGAGCTAATAAAACAGAGACAAAGGCACGAGCTGTGAAGATTTGGAATGTGACATTAGCAGTGGAGGTGGTGCCCAGGGGTCTGAATGGGTTATATTTTAAAGGAAGAGCCACAGTTCTTGCTGGTGAGTTGTATGAGAAAGAAGAAGCCAGGTTGCTTTCCTGTTCTTTGGCCTGAGCAACAGGATAATTGGTCATTAGCAAGTTTTACAACGATTAAGTAGAAGCAAATCAAGTTTGTTTAAGTAGATGTTTATTGAAACATAAACCCTCATGTATACACCTTGCAAATTCCTTGCCAAGGTGATCAAATCAAATTACCATTCTACTTCATCATTATTGTCATTTTCATGTGCTTGTTATAGTAGGGAACATTACTAGTCCATTGTACCTGTACTCAATTATCACAAGAAGCCTGGAGCATTGGTGCTATTGTTATTATTGTTCTCATACTACAAATGGGGAAAATGAAGTTCACTGAAACTAAGTGACTTAGCCAAAGTCATACAGCTATAAAATGCAAGATATGAATCTAAACATGACCTGATGAATCTGACACACTTTCACTTAATAATTTTTTGGGGGGAAGGTACCGGGGATTGAACTCAGGGGTACTCGACCACTGAGCCATTCCCCAGCCCTACTTTGTGTTTTATGTAGAGACAGAGTCTCACTGAGTTAGTTGTTTAGCGTCTCGCTGTTGCTGAGGCTGGCTTTGAACTCATGATTCTCCTGTGTCAGTTTCTCTAAGTGCTGGGATTACAGGCATGAGCCACTATACTCAGCTGCTGTGTTTTGCAAAACCAAAGGGAAAAAATCAGTACCTTAAGTCATTTGGAATATTAGTAAAAGAATATTCATTCAGCCCTTAGATTCCTACTCGGGGATTCAGAAAAATGTAAAATGAGAAAAGTAAAGAGCAAATGTAAAAGAATAAAGTTTACTATGTACAAAAAGAATTTACAAATTTAAGATTAGGTCTTTATTCTTGGATGTGGAGATCAAATTATAAAGAACTCAGTTTTTACAAATTAATTTATACTAAAATTTCCATCAAACTCCATGTGTATACATTTATATATGTTCTTACTTATATTTCAACAAATCATAAAATGAATAAGCCATAATCTAACTTAATAAAGAATAAAATGAGAAAGCATAAATATAAAATGAAGGAAAAATAAAGTAATATGAGAAATATTCACATTAGAAGATGATAATAGACTATGTTTTTATTCTGAATTTATTTACAGACATTTAAAAATACTGTTTATATAGAAAGATTTCCAAGATACGTTTTTACTGATAGAAATAAGGTGAGGGACAATAAATATCATATTTTTTGTGTGTAAGGGGAGAGAAAACACTATTATATGCTCATATATGTTCATATTCACTTTTTCCCCCTGGTACCAAGGATTGAACCCAGTAGTACTTAACAACTGTACCACATCCCTATCACTTTTCATTTTTTATTTTGAGACAGAGTCTTGCTAAATTGTGGACACACTCACTTTTATCTTCATAGAAATACCCTGAAAAGATATACAAGAAATTCAAACTTTTATTTGGATAAGGGACAGAGAAGGCAAGAGGACTTTCCTCTGTATCATCTCATACTGAACAATGTGAATGTATTACCAGTTCAAAATATTTACTAATAATATCACTAACCCTATCTTAGAACCAGAGAGAGAGTTGCTTTTGTGGTAAAGAGCCTGTTGAACATAAACAATACTTGGCCAGCTTCACTAAGAGCTTGCCTTGACTGGGAAGCCATGTGGTTTTGATCAAATAAATCTCTGAATGATTTTCCTAAGTCTTTCATCACCTATTGATTTTGAAAAAAAAATCTTTTTGACACCATAATCCAGGTTTGATTCGATTCCATAGTACTAGTTTAATTTTGTTTCTCACAGTCTCTGGAGCAATTTGTTTCTATGCCTGAGTGGGATTTTGGTCCAGAGATAAAATAGAAAAATTATTAACTAAATTTGACGCATTATTTATCCTGTTCTGCTTCTTACTTTCTAAATCTACAGTTCTATGTTCAATCTGTTTTAAAAAGGAATATAAAAATTTCTAGGAATAATGTTTTTGGACTGGATTTTATGAGTTTTACTTGTTTTATCATCTTTTCTATTCCATAACAAGCAGCAAAATAGTTTGTGGGTAGATATTAACAAACTTGATAATATTGTGCTCTAGAGCTTTTAAATTTTACATATTTTTTTCTAATTCTGATATCTGATTAGTATCTTTAATTTTTTTAGAAAAACTTCTCGCTTGTGCATTTTTAGCAAAAAATTACCTTATATCTTATCATTTTAGTTTGTCAATACATTGTTTAGCTGAATTTGGATATTATACAATTTATCTTTTTTTTTACTTTTATTTTCTTTCAGCAGAGGCTGATAGTTTGAGAGATTATTATTACTAATTTTTAATTTCTTGAACACTACAGCACCACTTGGGAAGAAATATTTGCAAGCTATATATCTGATGAGGGGTTAATATCCAGAATATATAAGAAACTAAAAAGTTCAATAGCAAAAGAAAAAGGAAAAAACTTGATTAAAAATGAGCATTTGATGTAAATGGATATTTTTCAAAAGAAGATATATACACAGCTAACAGATATGTGAAAAATACTCAACTTAACTAATCACCAGGGAAAAACAAAACAATGCCATAATGAGAGATCACCACATTCCAGTAAGAATGACCACCATCAAAACTACTGAAGGTAACAAGTGCTAGTGAAAGTGAGAAGGAAAGGGAACACTTGCACACTGTTGCTGGGAATGTAAATTACTTTAGCCACTATGGAAAACTATGCTGGTTCCTCAAAAAATTAAATATAGGACTGGCGGTGTAGCTCAGTGGTAGAGCTTACATGTACAAGTCCTTTGATTGAATCTTAGCCCCCAAAATAGAATGAAAGAATGAGTGAAAAAAAGGAAGGAAGGAAGGGAGGGAGGGAGGAAAAAGAAAGAAAGAAGAAAGAGAAAGAAAGGAAGAGAAAAGAAAAGAAAAGAAAGAAAGAAAGGTCATATGATTATGCAATCCTGCTATTCAGTAAATAGTAAATATCTGGGAAAATGAAGTACTTATGTCAAAGAGATTTCTGCACTCCTATGTTTATTGCAATACTATCCAAAATAGCTAAGAATGGGAACACTCTAAGTGTCTATGAATTGATGAATGAGGAAAGAAAATGTGGTACATACACACAATAGAATACTATTCAGCCATAGAAGAGATGAAATCTGTCCTTTGCAACAACACAGATGGAACTGGATATGTTAAGTGAAATAAGCCAGATAGAGAAAGACAAGTACCATGTGATCTCCTTCATACGTGGAACATAAAAATGTTGTTCTTATAGAATTTAAGAGTATAATGGTGGTTACCAGAGACTGGGAAGAGTAGGGACGAAGGAAGAATTTAGAAAGATTATCAATTAGTATTAAGTTATAGTTCTGAAATGCACAGTATTATACTCAATACTATATCAATTAGTATTAAGTTATAGTTCTGAAATGCACAGTAGGATCACTATAGATAACAATAATGTACTGCATTTACAAAGAAAAACTAAAAGAAAGGATTTCAAATGTTTTCATTATAGAGAAATGATAAATATTTGGGAATATGTGTGTGTGTACATATATGTTTACCCTGGCTTTAAATATTATACAATGTATGCCTATTGGTATATCAAAAGGTACTCCATAAATATGCATAATTTGCATGTTTTAATGTATTTTTTATGTTTTTATGTATCAGTTAATTTAATTTTTAAGAAAGAGAGGAAGAGTGGTCATTATTTACTCTCAAATTCTTATTTCCCATAGTTTTTTTCCCCTTAAACTCTATTTCCAATGTAGGAACTCAAAATGCTTCTAAAGTTTATCTGGGAATAACTCCCTCACTACTTCCTGAAAGCTGATAATAGTTCTGAGATACGGGGAAAATCCAGTAAATGTTTTTAAGTTGACATAAAGAACTATTTCTGTTATGAATGCAAGCTCTACAGTTAATTTTGTAATTCTGTGTGGCACTCACTACAGGTCTTCTCTTCTCAACATTAGGAATAACCTAAAAATTGTAATGTGGTGAACATGATGCCTTTCTGAGATATCTCTTTGCTATGGAAATATGGGATCCTAGTGATGTTTTATCTTTATAGATACTATGAGAATGATAATGAAATAAGTATTAACTGTGATTTTTGGAGATATTTATCTCTCTAGAAAGAAAATGTAATGAAGTCATTTTATGAAATGGTATGTTTGGATTTGGACTATATAGTTGCCATTAAAGAGAGAGATATAAAGCTCAGTGTGTTAGAGGCTTCTCTGTTACTGGGGAGGAGAAAGATATCAGAGGAGGCTTTGGAAAGGTGACTTGAATGGATCATAAAATAATATGGAGGAGTTTGTCAGGGGGAGAGAGTGTGAAAGGTGAAGCAGTGCATATGGAAGAAACCATCGCGTATAAAAACAGGAGGCACTCTGGTACTTTCGTACAACTGGACAGAAATATGATGAGATGCTGGGGGAAGTAATCAAAGATGAAGGAATCCATCAATATAAGGGAAAAATCAGATGTTGTCCTAACCCATTCTAAGGATTCTGAAAAGAGTTTTTCTAACCATTTTTAAAATAGTAATTAAGCTGCATAAACTTTAATCTTGATTGAGAATGTATGCTGCCTTAGAGAAACAACTAACGATAATACAATTTGCAGTGTAAACAGTGAAGAAAAATTATAGGCAACAGAAAGAGTTATCTCCACTTGTTGTGTTCACTTTCTTATTTTCCATTCACTGTGACTTGATTTTGACTCCATCACATTCCTGTAACTCTTTAGGTTGCCAATGACCTTTATTTATGAACTAAATACTCATATTTCATTCCTACTCTTGTATTGTCATGTAAAAGCATTTAACATTACACACTGCTAACTGTTCTTATAAATTCTTTCTTCCCATGTCTTCTAAAGTGCCCAGCTCTGATTTTCCTTTTATTCCTCTGTTCTTTCTTTTCGGTTTACTTAGAGAGCTTTTGTTTTATTCAACTTTTAAATTTTGGTACTTCTTGGAGCTATTTAGACCCTTTTGTATTTTACCATGTCCTCTTTTTATTTTTTTTGAGGGACAAGTCTACCTACTTCTGTAATTGCACTAATAATTAACATCTATACACATGTGGTTCAGTTTCATCAAATTTCTTCCTCTTGAGATTCAGATTTGCATATTTTTCTACTTGGATATTCAATATTTCAGGTTCAACATGATCAGACATGAAGATACAACCTTTTGCATATATGATCTTATATTGATATTAAAGTAGTATGTTCATTCATTTTGCATATATGATCTTATATTGATATTAAAGTAGTATGTTCATTCAGTAGTTCAATTCTAATGCGTACCTGCTATTTCTCTTCCTCATGCTACACAGCCATACTATTGTTCGTACCTCTCAAATATTTACTTAATCTCTTTGCTTCTCTTCAGTCCCGCTATTAGACAAGGCCAAGTCAGCAAAAAATCCTTGTCTGGTCTATTGTAGTAGCTTCCTCATCTTCATCCATGGTACCCATGATGACTTCAAATGCAGCCTAATTATATCACTGGGTAAAACCCTTTAGTAGTTCTAAATTTTCTTTTTGATAATGTCCATGTTTCATGCAGAAATTACCTATCAAAAATATTGCAACTGCTCATTTCATTGGCTGTTTATCCTTCAGACTGGAATCATTGTTTATAGAATAGAGACAAAATAGGACATTATCCTGTATGTAATGAATGGTAGTGATGGACACATTGCAATCTACTAGTCAGTACATATATATTCAAACCTGTTATGTTCCCTCAGCTATAATGGTTGCTATATAGAAAATAGAAATAATAGTATTTACCCTCTCTAATTTTACTATCTGGGAGCTATGCAACTTTTAAGGTATAAATCAAAAGAAAACCACTCAGGAAGTAAATTGTATTGCACTGCCTGTTAGTGAAGAGATAAGAAGAAAATGAAGCTAAAATACTTCAAGAAATCTTACCAGAGTTGTGATTGGAGTTGAGACTTGGAAAACAAATAGTATTTGAATATATGAAGGAAAAACAATTTATTTCACAAATGGGGAATAATGTGAAAAAAATAAAAACAAAAAAATTAAATAAATGAAAATAATAGGAAGTCTACATGAATTTTAAAGTTTGTTGGGAATTATACTGCCTTAGTATCAGTAAACTTTTCCTCCTGGTGACTGTTAACTGGGTTGCTTGTGATGGTTAATGATAGTCAGGCCTTGGTTTTGATCTCTGTATAGGCTGCATGAGGTCCATAGGACAAGACTCTTACTCCCACAACCCCTCAGCCTGCTCATCCTGTTGCAGAAGTGGCATGCTGGGGACTGCCTGAGGAGACATAGGCAGATAGGTGGGTTGGTGCTTTTCTTATGGCTTGGTGGAGGCATTTCTTTGGCTCTGTCCCATTAGGACCCTGTGGCTTAACTCTTCCATAGTCAACAACTGCAGGTAAGGAATAGGACTACTTACTTTTCTTTGAAAAATGTCATGTGATGTAGGTTAAATGATTACTATAAGTTAAAATTGGTCTCTTTTCCTCCCTCTGCATTCCAATTTTTATGTTGAAGTTGTAACCCCCAGTACTTTAAAATGTGACTGTATTTGGAGAAAGAGTCTTTAAAAGGGATTTAATTTAAAATGAGGTTATTAGAGTGAGCACTAATCTAAGATGACTAGTGTCCTTAAAAGAGCAGGTGATCTGAGCATAAATGAGTTCAGAGGGAAGAGGATGTGAAGCTACAGAGACTATCATCTCCAAGCCCAAGAGAGAGGTTTCAAAGAAACCAACCCTACAGACATGATCTCAGACTTCTAGCTCCCTCATTGTGAGAAAATACATTTGTGCTCTTTATGTCACCCAGTCTTTGGTTCTGTGTTATGGCAGCTCTAGCAAACTAATACAGTGATGAAGAATAGAAGTTTATCTTTCAAAGCAAATTTCCAACTCATAAGATAATGCTTCTGATTCATATCTCTAGGTTAATCATCTTTAAATAATTTTAAATATAAATGAGAGTGATTTTTTATTAGGTGCAATAAAATAACAATGTGATTTTAATACTTATTGATAGGTCCATGTGAGTTTTCAGATGGCGTTTCACTGGGAGGACTATTACTATATTAAATAACCCTAATGAATGAAATGGATTGTTGCCTTGTATGCATGCATATGACATTGCATATTCTGGTACAACTCATAATTCATTTTTTAGAGATCAGAAAAATGCTGTTTGAAACAAGAATAAACTATGGATGATAAAATTCTTTTATGTTACCCAAGGATGTTAAATGGATTGTGCAGTAATGTGAAAGTGCCAATCCTATATTTAAGGTAGAAAAAGTCAATTCCACTTAAAACTCCTATTTTCCCTTCCAAATATATGTGTGTGTGTGTGTGTGTATGAGTGTGTATACACATACATACATACATATATATCCCCTTTCATACATATATCCGTATATTTATATATATAAATAATATGGACATATATGTATATATAATATGAAAATACGCACACACACACTTAAATTCCATTTGCTGAAATTTTTCATGCTTCATCTCAATTTCAACCACATAGGGTGAGGTTACACAAAAATTTATTCGACCAATTCTGAGGCATTCAAATGTGAAAGGGCATTTTTCAGTTAGAAGATGTTTTTAAAATAGTTTTAAGATTTGATCATTTAAAATGATTTGACCTTTAAGTAGTGCTTTTACCTGACTTGAAATAATTTGAATTGGAAAGAGCAAAGAAGTGGCCTTTTGGAAGAGGAGACCTTGGTCATGGGGATAACTACTGCTCCTGCATGGTGCTACCATAGTCAGTGCGGGGATTTGTCCTGTGAAGATGACCATCAACCACTGTGAAGCATTGTCCTCTGGGAGATGGCATCTCACATGCTCTTCCTGTGGCCAGTAATGACCCAAAGCAGGTCAGCTTTTTCCTTTATGCCTACCCAGGCCTTTCTAAAGTTTGACTAATTGTTTTCATTGTTTCTTATGGCAGGTCAAAATTTTCAATGTACCACATATAGCAATTTTGTTACATTATTCTGTGGAAATGAAAGCATGTGTAATTAGATACACACATGCAGCTGTGGCATAAGAGATTATCAAGATGTCTTATGTTAAAGTTGAGTACAAATATTATTCTACAAAACAGTGAACAAGGGGCTGGGATTGTGGCTCAGTGGTAGAGCGCTTGCCTCACATGCGTGAGGCCCTGGGTTCGATCCTCAGCACCACATACAAAGCAATAAAATAAAGACATTGTGTCCATCTACAACTAAAAAAAAAAAAAAAACAGTGAACAAGGACCTCCAGATGCTGGCTGGACAAATTGGGGATGAGGTGGGATGAGTGCTTTCCAGTTTCCAATTGACAGTAGCTCACGAGAGACTTAACACTGAGACTGATGTAATTTGCTTATTTCTGTTTACACACGTTAATATAAAATGTCTCTTGCTCTCCTTCTCTCCATCTCTCTAGTAGATTTTGACTCATTTATATTCTTACTTTCATGTTTTGTTTAAAATTGTATTATGCCTGCTGGGGCGCAATGGCACACACCTGTAATCCCAGCGACTCAGGAGGCTGAGGCAGGAGAATCATGAGTTCAAAGCCAGCCTTTGCAAAAAGCAAGGAACTAACGAATTCAGTGAGACCCTGTCTGTAAATAAAATACAAAATAATACAAAATAGGGCAGAGGATGTGGCTCAGTGGTTGAGTGCTCCTGAGTTCAATCCCCAGTACCCTTCCCCCAAAATAAAAATGTATTATGTCGTGATCATTTTGCCATTTTATTAAATATTCTTAAAAAGTATGTATTTGATGGTTATGTATTATTTTTACTATTTAATAATTAAGTTGTTTCGGTTTTGTTTTATAATTAACTCCATGAATAATACACCTGCTGTAAAAATGTCATTAAAGGTTGGGAAATTCAGTGCTAGAACAATGAATGGCAGGTATCCAGATATGACTACGCAGGAACTTTGCCTTTGGAGGGATAACACTGAAGTATGACTTCAACTTCAGAGTTCCCCCGAGGGATCAGCAAAAGCTTGCCTGAAGCATTACCTGAAATCACGCACTTGTTTGGCATTCTCTCTTTTTCTATTCTTGCTTTCTCCATTTCCTTACCACATTTTCCGGTGAGCCCTTTCTTGATAAATCACGTGCAATAAATTCTTATCTTAAAGCCTGCTTCTGGGAAACTAAATCTAAAAGATCTTTTTATGAATCAGTGATTATTCTCATAGGAAATATCCTTATGATTATTATATCACAGGATATACACCTTTTAAAAGTGTTTGACAGCTACTACCTATTTGCTACCTACAAGTTATATGGCATACGTTCCTACCATCAATGTACATATCTTTTGTCTTGTTAATAAGCAAAGTATATTTTATTGTCAAATAGTTCTGGTTTTTTTAGAGAAGAGGTTCAAAAAAGGATATAGTATAACTCTTGCAATTAAGAATGGCTGCAGAATCATGGTTCTGAGCATTCCTTAAAAGGCATCCAGCAGTCTCCTCCAACAATCTCAGAACTGTTTCACCTTCTCTGGAAGCAGTGGTGAGCCCCTAGTGGCGAGATCTGTGCTAGGCAGATACCCTGATTCCCTAGCACAGCAGGTGGGACCTGATTGACTGGGGCCTATCTGATTCTCTACCTTGTGAATATAAAACTGAGGTTCAAATACAGAAAGTCTAAAGAGCCATAGAAACTAATCAACTTAGGGAGTGAGACTATACTTATAACAGCACCCTAAAAAAGAGGTTCCTTAGCTCAAATGGAATAAAATAGTGGGTCTAACATTTGACTCCAGCTCATATAAAGAAATCTGATTACTGAAGGAGTTGGTGTGGAAAAATAGATACTAAAGAAAGAACTGTTCAATAAATGATGCCAGGAAAGCTGATTTTCAGTATGAAAGAATGAATGTGGATTTATACTTAATACCAGGTACAAAACTCAAATTCAGTTAGAATAAGGACTTAAATGAGAAAGGTAAAATTGTAAAACTTTCAGAAAAGAACATGGGATAAAAAAGGCAAATACTTGGGGTATTAAGGAATGCTTATGTAAGACACAAATAATTTTTACCATGAAGAAAAGACTGTTTGGTTACATCCAAACAATTTCTATTTTTCAAATTTACCATTAAGAGAAAAAACATGCCCTAAACTGGGAGAAACTATCTGATAAACATCATAATTGAGAGGTTACTAGTATCCATACTATATAAAGAATGTCTGTGGAGAAAATGGAAAATAGGTATGTATGTGCATTATGCATTGAGGGGAAATATGCCTGGCTCACAAACATATGAAAATATGCTTAACTTCATTAGTAATCAGGAAAAGATAAATTAAACATAGAAAAAAATTCCATCTACTAGAACTCCAAAAATTTTTAAGTTGGATGATACTATATACTGAAGAATATATCAATTGCTTGATATATAAGTGTCATTTGGGAGTACACTTTGGAAAATTATTTGAAATTTTCTTATAACTATTAAAATTTCCATATCAAAGGCTTCAAAAATTCTACTTCTAGGTATATATATACCTTATAAAGCCTTGGTTATTTGTATGCCTGAAGATATTTGTATGATCATCCTCAGTAGAATTTTTGCAATAGTCAAAAGTGTAAGCAGCCTAAATGTTCATCAGCAGTAAGACTTGTAACTATATTACAGTATGTTTACATATCAATTTATCATAGAAATGAAGACATAATGCATGCATTAACATTATCATTCCCAAAATTGTGTTTAATTGAAAATCATAGATTCTATACAGTAAATATGTTAGTTCAAAATCTGAAGAAAATAAAGGATATATGTATGTGTGTGTCTGTGTGTGTTCATGTATAACAAAAACTAGGAAGAAAAACAGAACAATAATTAACACAAAAATTTGGATTGTAGTCAAATCAACCTAGGGGACAGGGATGATAATAAAATTGGGCAGGGCATAGAGAGTCTTCAAAGTGAATAGTAATATATGATTTCATAATTTGGAAGGTAGGTTCATAGCCTTTGTTTTATTATTCTTGAAACTGTACAAAATATTATGAACATAGTATATGTTCATTCATATTCATAAGCATGGTATATTTTACATAAAAATCTTGTACCAAACATGCCTTTCAATGGATATCTATTAATTGAGAAAAACATATGAAGTTAACTGTTTCCACATTTTAAGCAAAAGGTTAGGCAAACACACAGGTAGCCCCAGTGATTGGTCAGGGTATGGGGGGATTTATTCCTAGGATATTTGCTATTAGAGAGCAGGAGATGGAGCACAAGCAGCAAGTGGTAATTCTGGGTGGATGAAGCAGGCAATCAACATTCCATGATGTTACAAGTACTGGAATTTATTGGGGTGTGGGCAGCTTAAGTAAGAAGAGGTAACTAAAGGGGGAAACCTGGAAGTCTGTATGGGAGTTTCTCATAAATAATCAACCAAGGGCTAAGCTGCACATATTCGAGGAAATGTTCAAGGGTGAGTGGAAATCAACCTTCCGGGTTGACAGCTAGAAGTCAGCTGATACCAGAAGTGTAACATATAAATTTGGGCGTTGGGAACATAAACATTCAATCTGTAACAAGACAGACAAAATTGATAATGCTATATCAGTAGCATTAAACAAAATGGACTAAATATGTCAAGGGGAATGCAGAGTGTCCGAATGGATCAAAACCAAGAACTATCCTTAAGCTGTTCATGAGACATTTTTTATTAAATATTCTGAAAGCTTTATTTATTTTGTTATTTAATCTCTGCCTTTAAGACATTGCTTAAAAATATAAATCATCTTCATTTACCTTTAGTTATATTGATGAGGCCTTCAAAAGTTGTGCCTCTTACTGCTTTTTTTAAAGCTATGTTATCATGGTATTCCCAAATACACACTTCTCCTAAAGTCTGTTCTCATCATCTCAGATGAAATGTTACTAAACTTGACTTAATCATTTATCCCCAAACCAAATTTCCTGTTTCAATTTTCTTTTCTCCAAAAATGAAATGGTCCATTTTGCCAATTTTCTAGATTTAAAACCTTGAAGTAAATTATATTCCATCATCTTTTAATCGTTAACTCACACTACATTTATTTTTCTTTCTATATTTCTTTCCACTGCTGTAACCACTTAAGTCATTATTATTTCCAATATTTTGTATAGTACCCACAAAATGTTTAAGCAGAGAAGATAGATGTATTTGTATATGTCTCTCCAATTTCTACACATATATTCATTTTCTTTCATGTTCTTGACATATTCTTCTATGTTAGTGGATGGAAATCTTTAAAACAGCTCCTTATAACTTCTCTTAGGTCTTTAATTGATTTAATTGAATTTCAAACTAAAGGACTTTATAGACAGTGCCAAAACATCTTTAAAAATACTATTTATTGTGGGAAAATATTACACTGGTATTAGAAGAAATACAAATGCATCTATAATTTCTCTGTACCTAAAAATTGTAATGTTTAAATAATAAACTTTTAGATATGTCATTTTACATTCTGCTCTTAAAATGAAGCACATATTTCATTTCTGTTGGAAATTATTCACATTTGATTCTCAATATTTATATCTCAAGTCATTATACCATGATTTATTTAAGCTTTTTCATTGTTAAACATTAGGACTCATTAAAAATTATATCATGTACAATTCTGCAATAAATATTTTATGTGTATTTTATTATGATTATATTATATTAAGACAAACTTCAAAGAATTGGATGATTGGATCAAAAAGAATGGATATTTTTATGATTTGGGATATGTTTTACCAAAATTATTTCCAAGTGTGTCACAATTACCTCTGAAATAAACTGTCCCTTACTAATGCAATAAATCTTGTATGCCACTTCACTTAATTCCATTCTATAATCAGTTATTTTGAAATGATTTCAAATGTGTAGAAAAGCTGCGTGATTAGAATGAAGAACTCCTATATCCAATCTCCAATTCCACTGCATTTCTCAGCTATTAAACATTTCATTGCATTTGGTCCATCACCTTCTCACTCTCATTGTTCTCATTACCTATTTTCATACTTTTTTGAGAGCAAGTTCCCCACTGTATATATTCCCAAGTAAAGTACATGACCATGTACCCATTTCCAAGTCAGGAAGTCAACACTGATACAATGCTATTGTCTAACCCAGAGATGCCTTTCCCATTCTATCAAGTGATCTGAAAGAGTTTCTTCCCCTTTATATTCTAGAATTCCTTCTATGGATTCTGTGTTGTTATGATTTATTTACAGTCTCCTCCAATCTGGAACAGCTCTCAGCCTATCCTTGTACAATATATTTCTTTTTGGCTCTCAAGAATTTTTTCTTTTTATTTATTTATTCTAATTAGTTATACATGACAGTAGAATGCATTTCGATTCATTGTACACAAATGGAGCACAGCTTTTCATTTCTCTGGTTATACACAATGTAGAGTTGCCCTATATGTGCAGTCATACATGTACCTAGGGTAATGATGTTCATCTCATTCTACTTTCTTTCCTGCCCCCAAGTCTCCTCCCCTACCCACCCTCCCTTTTGCCCAAAGTTTCTCCATCCCCCCCCCCATTATGGATCAGCATCCACTTATCCGAGAGAACATTTGGCCTTTGTTTGTTTTTTAATATTTTTTTTAGTGCTCAATGGACCATTATTTTATTTAGATATGGTGCTGAGAATTGAACCTAGTGCCTCACACATGCCAGGCAAGCGCTCCACCACCGAGCCACAACCCCATCCCTCGGCCTTTGGTTTTAGAAAACCTTATCTTCTGTAAGACGCCATTCATCCTGCATCCATTCACTGTTTCCTGATGACCAAATCCAGTTCAAGTAATAATTTTATGCACAAATACAAAAGGAATGAATTGTGTTCTTAGTGTAATTCAAGAGATAAAATTTTCAATGATTAGAATAGTTGGATACTCACATGCAAAGAGGTGAACTTCAACTCTTTCATATACCAAAAGGAATTTTAAATAAATATTAAACATAAAGATATAAACCTTCTGGAAGAAAACATAGCAGAATATATTTGTGAACAGGAGGTAGGGAAATATTTCTTGGGACACAGAAAGCAATCATTATAAA
>PVHX01009834.1:0-61036 GCA_004024805.1 Geosciurus inauris
CTACAAATTTTAACTGCATACTACTGTGTCTTTTAGCTTTAGAATTTCCATTTGGATCTGTTTAAACCTCTTGCCTAGTTCGTCCTTATATTACTGTTTTTGTTTAAATTCTTGAGCACATTTAGGATATTTGCAATCATCATTTTAAAGTTTTTCTCTCTTGTGCAAGTAATCTCTTCCATTTTTTTAATTGAAGGATTTTCCCTGTGATTGTGGATCACTGTGTGTGGTATTGTTTTGCACATCTAATATAGAAGCTTCTGTTATCCCTGCTGGTTGCCTCAGGTTTCAGTGAGGACATATTGCTCAGTAGGAATTCTGGGAGGCTCCATTTTTACATCTTCAGCTCTGTTTTGCTTTTCTTGTTTTGCTTCACCTCATGAAATATTTCCTTTTGAAAATGGTGCTTAGAATTCAGCCAGGACTCAATAAACCTCTGATGCAGACTTCTAGAACCTCTTTTCTGTAAAACTCTCCCTCATCCAGTACTTGATCCCAAATGCAGCTGACTTGTCTGCCCCAAAGTCCAACCGATGTTTTTCAACTGTCAAGATCTCCATGGCTTGAGTTCTTCCTTCCTGGAATTGACTGAATTAGAAGTTGTGGCCATTGTGATCTACACTATTACTTTCTTTTCTCTCAGAGATCATAGTCTTGTTTTGCTTCTTGCCCAAATGTCTATAGGCAATTGTTTCTTTTTTTTTTTTCCAATTTTGTTTAAATACAGTTTTTTTTTTCAGTTGTAGATGAACAAAATACCTTCGTTTATTTTATGTGGTGCTAAGGATCGAACCCAGTGCCTCACACATGTGAGACAAGTGCTCAACTGCTGGGCCACAACCCCAGCCCAACAATTGTTTCTTCTATGTGGCCAAGTCTTCTAATTATTTATGACAAGACGGCAAGTTTCGCACGGGTTATTCCTTCATATGCAGAAGCAAAATTCTGAATTATATTTCATATCACTGAATTTCATAATATAAGCCACCATTATTAATGGGACATTATGTAACCACAAGATAACTTCAATTTTATTATGACTTATTCGTTAATTTCTTGGGAAATTTAGTTTCCTTATGCTTAGCTGATTTTACTTTTAAAATTAATTTCTTAATTTTCTGGATTTGGGGAGTCTGTGCATGTTCACTCTTTTTTAAAAATTATTCTCTTACTGAAAGGGAATAGATCTCTGTCTCCAAAGTTTCTGAGAACACATTTAAAATTGGCAAAAAAAAAAAAAAAAGGATTGAAATCAACTGGATGAAGTAATAACATTTACGAACATTTGTGGAGCCCTAATTATGTGGCAGGGAGTGAGCAGGATTTTTACATAAAAATTTTTACATTTTTATTGCATGGAAACCCTACATTGTCTTTACAGGTAATTATTGGTATTGTACTGATATTATAAATGAGAAAACAGATAAATGTAGGCACACTTATACTGACTCAATGCTTAAAAGTTTGCCTGCTTGAGAAGACAAAAACTTGCAGAAAAGTGCAAATAGATATTAATTTATCTTGGCAAAAAAAAAGAAAACAATGTGCATTCAATATGTATCATTTAGTATCTTCCAAAAAAATGTAAACTTAAAACCTAAAAGCTACAGGATTTGGGGTGAGGGGTATAAAAACATTTCTTCCTTAAAATTAATTTTAGAATTCCTTTGAAATTTCAAAGGCCTGTGTAACAAATAGCCTGTAGTTTACGTCTCAGCCCTTTATTTACTTTCTCTTTTATAGTTATTGACATCATTATTTTGAAGTCACAAATATTTTTCCTGTTTCTAATTCCTTTATACATAAATATTTATTTATAATCAAGCTTGCTCCCATTTGTATTTCTCCAAAGCTCTCCTTGCCGTGACAATCTGTTCTGTTTTATTCTAGACATGGATTTATTTATATTCCCGCACCTCCCAGTACACTCTGCACATATTGTAGTAGTGTTCGTTATGCATTTGTTGAATAAATGAGTAAAAGCAATAAATAAGTAATGAGAGCCTGGATCCCACGTCTGCCCTCCAGGCTCCCTCTGCCAATTACGTTCTCTTTCTACTTGGTACAGAATTCCACCGCTGGAGCGCACAGGCAGTGCAGCAGTTATGGTTCTTGCACAGAGGACCCAAATGCTCACATGTTTTCTCCCCCTGACCTGCCACAGATTCTCACAAACTGCACACACCCACATGATCAAGATCCAGATCAAAAGTCAGAACGTCACCCTCACCAGAAAACCCTGCTGCTCTTGTCCTCAGTCGTCACCCTAATTCTGCATGCAACCATACCTGGACTGCTATATCAGAGACTAGTTTTTGAACTTCTCAATAAGGGCAATGACACATATTCAGATTTTGTCAGGTGTTTTGCTCAATCTTAGGTCTTGGGCATTTGTGTCCTATTTTATCCTTGTACCCTGTTTATTCTCATTGCTGTAAGCAGGCAATTATTTATCAATCCCACAGTTTTCTTACCTACTCTAATGTGGGTGGATATTTGCATGATTTTGAGGTTTTGATAATTTCAAATAATGCTGCTATGCATATTTTGTATGTACTATAGCTGCACACACACACACACACACACACACACACACCAGGAAGAAGCCTCACAGAGTAATTGAGAATGCACAAAATAAACAGTAGCAAATCACCTTGCAAGCCAATGTGCCAATTTGCAACCCCACCATCAGCACATGAGGATTTGAGGTTTTCAATATCCTAGAGAACATATGCTGTTATTAGTCTTTCTTTGCAGGGGGGAGTACCAGGGATTGAACTCAGGGGCACTCGACCACTGAGCCACATCCCCAGCCCTATTTTGTGTTTTATGTAGAGACAGGGTCTCACTGAGTTGCTTAGTGCCTCGCCATTGCTGAGGCTGGCTTTGAACTTGTGATCCTCCTGTCTCAGCCTCCCAAAGTGCTGGGATTATAGGTGAGCATCACCTATTTTATTAGTTTTTTTTTATGTTTTAGCTTTTGGTTGTCTAATCCTGTTCTATTGTTGTTTCAATGGAATATTTTCCCATGTGGATTACTGTATGGTGTATTTTCCTCTGAGGATTATTGATGGACATCTTTTCATTTAAATAATTTTTGGTGAAGTAGTAGTTTAAATATTTTGCATTTTTCTTATTGATATATTTGTTATTGATAAATACTTATACATATATACAGACACTATATATATATAGCATACACATATGTATAGAGTTTACTTTGTGCTTTCTATACACAAGTTTTATGTTAGATATAATTTCCAAATTTGTGTTTTACCTCTTCACAGTCTTAATGGAAAGAAGTCCAATATATCAATCTTTAACTTGGAGAAAATGGACCTTTAATGAGTCCAATTCATTTTTCTTTCATTCCATGGTAGGCTCTTTTTGAACTTTGGTTTAAGAAATTTGACTATCTGAGATCATGAAGATATATGACTACGTCATGTTCTAGATTAGTTTCTGTTTTAGCCCTCACCTTCACATCTGAAAATTTTTAAAATAAACTGTAAGAAGGGAATAAGATTTACTTTTTCCTGAAGGCCCCAGATCCAGAACAATTTTTATAAAGAAAATAATTTCACTCTTCATTCCACTTTCGTCTTTGTCTACAATGGCGTGACTCCGTGTGCATCTGATTTTCCAGACTATGTTGTTTTTTTGTTGTATTTACCTACCCAATACTACATTGTCTTATTTTTAATAACTATTGCCATCTAGTGCCATAAAATGACCATCTTGACTCTTTACAATTTCCTTGACTGTTTTTCTCTGTGCATTACCATATATTTTGGAGTCAAATTACCGCCCAAATAAATCTGCTTGAACATTGAGAGATTAGAACTGTACATACATTTTAAGACTTAGATTTTGTAATACTGAATGTTGCATGCCATGAATATGGTGTAGCCCATGCATTCTTCTTTGGCTGGTTATATTTTATGCATTCATTATCTACAAAAATACTAATATTCAAATGTTAACGCTGGTTTTATTTACTTTAACATAAAGAAGGTTGCAAAGTACAAATTTCAAATATTCAGGTTAGCTCAATTGAGTGGAGTTGGAAGTAAGAGTAAGGAGATGAGAGGGAAAGGTGGTGGCTTTTTCAGATCATAACAGATAGTCAGCTAATTTCCTCTCCTATTCTAATTTTGACAATGTCTTCAACTTGACCTTTTAAGAGGCTATTTTGGTATTTGCCTGACTTTGGTGTGGATTTATTTTTTTCTCTAAGATCTGCTTCTGGGGAAAGGAAACTTATATTTAATATCTAATCACCAAGATTCAGGCTGCAGTAGAATCTGGAGTTGAATTTCTATTTTTCACCCAATACTTTCTCTGCCAGATGAGTTAGGTATGTGGTTGGTAGAAAAGTTTTTTTCTTGAACTTCCAAAAATGAGTGGTTTCTTTGATGCATCTAGTCTTTACTAAGTAAGAGATTGTCAAGGGAAGAAAATAGTTTTAGCATAGTCATTTACTGAACTTGATTTTCAAGTGAGAATTTTTACTTGAGGAAAAATAAGATCGATATGCCTATTATTTATCTAGACAATATGTATTGGAAAAATCAGATCTCTCTATGTATAAGATTTATCTCTGTCTCCTTTGCCATGTAGAAGACACTGTATACAATAGCACTTTGACTCATCGTCTTTAATTCATTATATGGATAGACAGATTTCAAAGCTGAGGCATTCCGATTAAAGATGGTTGCATGGGGACTGGAATATATCTCAAAATCAATCTCCAAAGGAATATGTAGTTTGTTTTATGGTAGAATCACAAATAGATGTAAAAGAAAACATTTCATTGATAAAGAATTCTTCGTTCTCTGCATTTAGTAATTTTCAGGGACATCTATGGGTAACAGCATATAGATTTATTAGATCTGAAAGATTTAATAAATATTCTGACTTCTGGCTTTATATATAGTACTCTGGTCAAGTAAAATTCTGCATTCATAAATCTTATAAAGGCACAAATTCTTTTGTGCTGATGGAAATGTGTTTATTGAATGCATCGCCAGGAATCGTTTAGATGTAGTAATGATGGTGACAGTTATAATTATAATGATGGCCAGTACTCAAGCTCACGGTGGGCCAGGCAGGCACTTTGCTTATCCTGTAACAATCTGATGAGGTGGGTAATAAGAGTTTGTCTCCGTTTTGCAAGGGAGGAAACTTAAGTTCTGAGACATTCAATAATTACACCACAGTCCCACAGTTAGTGAAGGATATTGTGAAAGATTCAAATCTAGGTCTATACTCTCAATGGCTATATTTTCTTTTTTTTTTAATTTTTTTAGTCGTTGATGGATCTTTTTTATTTGCTTTTATTATTTATATGTGGTGCTGAGGATTGAACCTAGTGCATCACTTGCCAGGCAAGCGCTCTACCACTGAACCACAACCCCAGCCCTCAATAGCTATATTTTCTAACACTACTGTATTCCAGGAGCTCTAACACAAAACATTTATCTGTTTGGTTGTTTATAATACTGGTTATCAAACTGGGTACAGGGAATGTGTATGTCTAATACTGAAGGAACGTCCAGTCTCCTCTCAGAGTAGCTACGTTCTCTTCCATTCCCTGCAACCAGGCTGAGGATTACAGATGCTCTATATTCTTGATAATACTTGGTAGTTTTGTTCTTTTTAAAATTCTGGCCAGTTGAGTATCTATATTTCATTGCATTTTTTAAAAAATTCATGAATGACTAACAATGTGGAACATATTCTCATGTGCTTATATATATATTTGTACATATTGTTTAGTTTTTTGGTTTGAATTTAATTATATTTCTAAATTGTGTTGTGTCTTACAGAATTTTTAAATCATTTTTATGTGCTAGGCACAAGTCCTGTATCATGCATGTTTTATAAATATCCTCTTCCAATCTTTGAACTGCCTTATTTTTTACAAGAATATCTTTTGAAGAATAAAAGTTTTTAATTTTTGATGAAGGCCAATTTAGATTTTTTACCTTTTATAGTTAGAGTTTAATGGGTCTAATCTAAGAAAGATTTGCTTAATTCAATCTCATTAAGATTTTTACTCTATTTGGGGAAAATTTATATTTTTACCTATGGAAATTTACTTTATGGGCTATGACCAATTAATATTCTACCATGTATGGTAAGGACCAAGGTTAATTTTTTTCACTTTGGGAAATTCAATTGTCCCAGCATCTTTTGTTTAACAGGCTATTTTTTTTCCCAATTGAGTTACCTTGGCGCTTTTGTAGAAAATCAATGGGCTGTATAGGTGTGTACCTATTTCTGGACTCTCTTTTTTGTTCTATTGATCAGGATGTCTATTCTTGCTCTGATTTATTGAGTACTATAACTTTATAGTAAGTCTTAAAATCAGGTAGTACAAGTCTTTCAACCCTGCTCTTTATTTTCAAAACTGTTTTAGCTAGGTCTTTTACATTTCATTAAAAAGTTCAGAAACATCAAGTCTTCCAAAAAGTCCTGCAGGGATTTTGAGTGATTTAATGTTGAATCTATAGATTCATTAAAAAAGAACTTATATGTTCACAATATTTAGTGTTCTGATCCATGCGCATAGTTGAATTCTCTATTTAGTTAGGTGTTTTGTAATTACTCTTGGCAATATTGTATAGTTTCTGGGTAAAGAACTTGAATACATTGGGTCAAATTTATTTCTAATCATTTTATATTCCAAGGAATTGATAAATAGTATTCTTAAAATATATTTAAAGTTTGAACTGGTTTTTGATAGTACACAGAAACACAAATGATTTTTGCATATCAACCTTTATTTTTAGATTTGATTGAATTTATTTATTCTGTTTGCTTTCTTGTAGATTCTTTAGAATTCTCTCCATAGATAAAAGGATTTTACATGTAGTTAAATAAAAGTGGATTACCTTCTCCTGAACTATTAGACGTTTGGGAATATATTTTGTTTTGTTTTGTTTTGTTACCGGGTATTAAACTCAGGGGTGTTTAATCACTGAGCCCTATCTCCAGCCTTTTTTTTGATTTTACTTACAGATAGGGTCTCACTGAGTTGGTTAGGGCCTTGCTAAGTTGCTGAGACTGGCTCTGAACTCGTGATACTCCTGCCTTAGCCTTCTGAGCCTCTGGGATTACAGGCGTGTGCCACCACAGCCAGCCTTGGGAAAGTAGTTTTGCTTTGGTAGCTAGGATTCTGGAATTTCAGTTAGTTTTTTGAGCATGTGTTCTGGTATGACTGCTGATAAAGAAGTGACTTGCTCCACCTCTACTCTTTAAAGAAAACACTAAATAATTCAACTGTAGCTCAATGGAGTTCTCTTAACTTCTTTCTGTAAAATGTTGTACATCAGCCTACAACAAACTGCTTTTGTTTCAGAATGCGATTGTAAAATAGACTGAGGCCAGGAAAGTCCCTACTTTGGAGCAATATTCTAAAGCTCTAAACTTTTAACTGCTTCCATTTTTTTTAAGTTTCTCAAACTATTGAGTTATTTCTCTGTGTTTTCTTCATACTCACTGAGTTCCCATAAAACAGCAGATTTAAATACCCTGAGAATTCTACTGATTAATATCTGGTTCCTGACACCTCACTTTGTGTATTAGGTGAGGTCACAGTTTGTTGAGAGGCCTTGGTGCTTGTTGGTGTGTGACATTATATTGGCTATTGAATTAGGTATTTAAGCCACTCTTCCTAATCTGTCTTTGTGCCTGTCTTTCCAGAAATTCTAAGTGGGCTGCTTATTTTCTATGAGCCTACAGTAACTTCTATTCTTCTGGAAGTGAGTGCACATCATCTGGATGGTGCCCAGATCCAGATTTGCTGGGAATCTTCCAGTGGTATGTTGTCACTGTTTCAGTACTTCAAGGCAATCTAAGCCCTGTTTCGTCAGAAATAAACCTCAGAATGCACACAGAGAGTAGTTGAATCCCAAAGTTTCTTCCTTTCCCTGAGGCCAGAGTAGTCTCAGATGCTTTATCCATAGGCATATGGTCAGACTCAGCAGGATTGTGGGCAGTCTCTGTGGATAAACCTGCCCCAAGCTTCAATATCATATCTATGGCCACCAATGTCACCAAACAGTAAGTCCACAGCCCAACAAGACTAGCACAACACCAGAGGTAAGAACAAAACCCCACTACTGAGTGCTACCCATGGCTAAGGTGAACACATGGGCCGAACTACTATGAATTGCCCCTGGTGATGTCAGCTAGAATAGAAATCCAATAGACTGGGCTATGGTTTTCTTGGGCACTGAAGCTATAACAGAGCCTCTGTCTGTAGGCGGGGCTGGGGATGGAGGCCATTAGGAGGCTCCCAGTGTTAGGTTTCAGCAGCCAAACACCATATTCAAAGGCAAAGTTTTATGCTTACCTATCCCAGTGAATGAGATCTGCTGCCTGAGATTGGGGCAGAATTGGTGAAAGCAGTCCCTTGGACATCTAGGCTGAGGCTAAACTTGGTCACACCTTGGTCTCACAGCTACAAGGACCATACCAGCCTTTGGTGTTCACTGGGACCATGCTATAATGACTCTTTCTTTCCTGCACTATTAAATACGTCATTTCATTTCATTACACTAAAAAAAAAAAGGTGCCGTGGTCTCTTTCTTACCTGATTTCCTTAGCGCTTAGGAAGATGGTGCCCTGTATCAGACATCAATGCAATCTGGTGCTTGATAAGCTATAGAACTAGGTGTGCATGGGGAAAGATTGATGGATAATCTTAAATCAGCTGCCATCTTGCTTCTCCTTCCTCCAAAGCCCTTCTCTTAGAATTCTGCAGATAAGCACAGTGATAGACTATGTTTAGACAGATTTGTCTATTAAACAAGATTTGTCATCAGTGTGAGTTACTAGACAAATGCCTGTTTTAAAAGGAAGTTTTACTGATACATGCAGATTTTCATCAATTTTTAAAACATATTCATACTTACAGTTATATGTATAAAACAACTACATAGAGGTACATTCTACTATAATTCTTTAACTCACAATTTCAAGATATTTTAAATAATAAACCTGCCTAAAGTAAAAAGTAGGATTTTACTTGTGTAATTTGAGAAATTTTGTTCATTCTCTAATAACAACTGTTACGCTTACTGATTGATGATTTTCATGTGCCAAGTATTTTTTTAGTTGCTTCTTTTTTAAACCTGTTTGTTGTCTCTTGCTCTTTTTTTTAAGGTGGACAGAATATCTTTATTTTATTTTTATGTGGTGCTGAGGATCAAACCCAGTGCCTCACGCATGCTAGGTGAGCACGCTACCACTGAGCCATAACCCCAGCCCCATTGTCTCTTGCTCTTAACAGAAGTATTAAATGTACTGTTACTATCTTCATTTTCATATAAGGATTCTTGGTCCCAGAGAATTCCAGTAACCTATTTATGGCAATACAGCTAGAATACAGGAAAGTTAGATGTGTCACTCTGAAGAAGGCCTTCTGTAGTTCTCCTCTGCTTTGACTGGCTACATCTACTTATAAGCAGAATTCATGTGCAAATTACTCATGGTGGCTTGTAATGTGTCAAGTAGGCTGAACTACAGATTCCAGAATTTCCTGCCCTTAGGTTTCTAGTGATCCTGGGCCAGGAGAGAGATTCCTTGGGAGAGTAAAGAGGCAGAAGTGGAGCAGCTGCTGTATTGATGTGCTGTCACTTGTTGCTGGCTCAGCTCTTGGCACGAGACAGCAACTGTCCTTAACCTGCTCCTCCTTCCCATGGAGTATTTTCACCTCCTTCAACTCTGGGCCAGATAAGTGTGCTTGGCTCTGCAATAAAGCATCTTGGCTTCTGGTGGACAAACACACCTTTCAGATCAAAATCCTCAAGGAATGGTGCAGCTTTTGGCCAGTCTCCTGGGCTCCAGATGAGGCTGGATTGGGCCAGTTTGCTAGGTATCCCCAACCATACATTCATCTTCCTTCCCTAGTGCCCTGTGTCAGAGATCAAGACAAGAGCCCTGGCAAGGTGGAGTAAGGCCAAATACCTACAATGAATCACTTGATAGATAAAAGAAGTTATTATAGATTACATATAATTTTATTTAGTTATATATAACTTAATTGTAGTTTACCTAATGACATTGCATTATTAGAATTATGTGTATTTATAATTGTGTATATACAAAGAGATAATTGTTTTATATTTCTGATTAAACCATGAATAACACATGTGTAACAATTTAAAAATATCAATAACTTTGTTGTATTGAAGGAAAAACATGAAGTGTCCAGTTAAGAGACAATGTTGTACATAGCCAGAACGACATCTGTATAATTGACACTAATTTTTTCCCTTTTGCTTGTATATTTATGTATTAATTTTTTTCAATGTCTTTACTTTATTGCTTTGTATGTGGTGCTGAGGATTGAACCCAGGGCCTCACGTATGCGAGGTAAGCGCTCTACCGCTGAGCTACAATCCCAGCCCTTTATGTATTAATTTTGATTGCTACTTTCTACATATACCTAAAGGTGAAATTCCCTGTAATATATTCATTAGACACACACCCCCCCCACACACACACACACATATAGTAGTATGATTTTTTTACACTCATCCCTTATTTCACCTCTTCCCTGTCACTTCTCTCTCCTTTTCTATCTTTTTCTTCTACTCGACTGATGTGCCCTATATCTTTGTCATATCTAACCCTCCCTGCCTTCTTTCCTTTATTTTGTTCTAACTTCCACATATAAGATAAAACATTACACCCTTGGTTTTCTGGGTCTGGTTTATTTCACTTAGCATGATGTTCTCTGTTTCCATTCATTTACCAACAAATGCCATTATTTCATTTTTCTTTGTGGCTAAAACTTCCTGGTGTATGTATACCATATTTTCTTGATCCATTCATTCATTGATGGATACCTAGGCTGACTACATAATATGGGAATTTTTAATTGTGCTGCTGTAAACATTTAAGTGGTTATACTACTATAGTATGCTGATCTTAGTACTTTGGGATAAATTCCAAGGAGTAGGGTAGCTGGGTCACATGGTGGTTCCATTCCTTGTTTTTTGTGGAATCTCCATATTGCTTTACAGAATGTTTGTATTATAGTTCCACCAACAATGGATGATTGCTCCTCCACTGACCCCACATACTTGCCAGCATGTTAATTTGTTTTGTTCTTGATCATTGCCATTCTGACTGGAGGGAGATGCAATCTTCATGGGTTGATTTGCATTTCCCTTGTTGCTAGAGAACTTGAACATTCTTACAGATATTTATCGGCCATCTGTATTTCTTCTTTTGAAAAAATGTCTGTTCTTTTGCCCACTTACTGATTGGGTTATTTGTTTTTTAGGTGTTCAGTTTTTTGGGTTCTTTCTACATTCTGAATATTAATCCTCTGCCACGGGGGCAGGTGGTGAAGATTTTCTCCCATTCTCTAGGCTCTCTCTTCATCCTGTTAAGCATCTCCTTTGCTGTGTAGAAGATTTTAAATTTGATGGCCTCCCATTTATTGATTCTTGCATCAATTTGTTGGGCTTTAGGGGTCTTGTTGCGGAAGTTGGTGCCTGCACCTCTATGATGGAGTATTGACCCTATGCTTTCTTCTAGCAGTTTCATGATTTCTGGTTTAATTCTTAAGTCTTTGATCCACTTTGATTTGACTTTTGTGTATAGTGAGAGGTAGGGACCTAATTTCATTCTTCTACATATAGATATCCAGTTTTCCCAGCACCATTTGTTAAAAAGGCTGTATTTTCTCCAACATATAATTTTGGCACTTTTTCAAGTATCAGATGACTATAAGGATGTGGGTTTATCTCTGTGTCTTCTATTCTATCCCATTGGTCTTCATGTCTATCTTGATGCCAATACTATGCTATTTTTGTTACTATACTTCTGTAGTATAATGAGATTGTGTGTTCTGATGCTCTTCTTGATCAGTATTTCTTTGACCATTCTGAGTCTCTTACAATTCCATATGAATTGAAGAACTTTTATTCTAGTTTTGTGAGAAATGTCATTAGAATTTTGATTGAATAGGTATATTGCTTTTGGTAGTATGGCCATTTTGACAGTATTAAATTTTGCCTATCCAAGAACATGGGAGGTCTTTCCTTCTTCTCAGATCACCTTCAATTTATTTCTTTAATGTTCTATAGTTTTCATTGTAGAGAGCTTTCATTTCCTTGTTTACACTAACTTTCCAATTTAAAAACAAAATTATTGTAAAAAGGATGGTTTTCCTTATTTCTTTCTCATCTGGATCACTCTTGGGGAATAGGAAAGCTATTTATGTGTTGATGTAAAAAGTGTGAACTATTTTGCTAAATTCATTTATCAGCTCTAGAAGTCTTCTGGTGGAATTTTCAGGGTCTTCTACATACAGGATCATGTCACCAGCAAACAGAGATAGTTAGACTTTTTCTTTTCCTATTTGTATCCCTTTAATTTCCTCCTCTTGCCTGATTGCTCTGGCTATAGTTCAAGAACTATATTGAATAGGTGGACATCCTTCTCTTGCTCCTGATTTAAAAGGAAACTCATTCAGTTTTGTTTCTTTCAGTATGATGTTGGCTTTGGGTTTGTCTTGTATAGGCTTTTTAATGTTAAGTTCCTTCTGTCCCTAGTTTCTCCAGTGTCTTTACCATGAATGGTATCAAAGGCTGGATTTTATCAAAGGTCTTTGCTGAATCTATTGAGATGATAATGTGATTCTTGTTCTTAATCCTATTAAGAGGATAATTACATTTATTGATTTGCATATATTGAACCATCCTTGCATTCCTGGGATGAAGCCCACTTGATTCTGATGTATTATCTTCTCGATGTGTTTTTTTAGTTTTTGAATTTAGTATGGATTTTTGCCTACATGAGCAGCAGGGATATTTTTCTGTAGTTTTCTTTCCTTGATGTGTCTTTGTCTGGTTGTGTTATCAGAGATATACTGGATTCATAGAATGTAATAGCCACCTATATAGGGTTAGTGGGATTGGTATTTAACAATAGAATCAAGAAAAAAAGTGTACACTAGATCAGGCATTAGCAAGCAGGTGCCTACTGTGTTCTCCACTGTATTAACAATCATGACATAAATGCAGTAGGAATTACATAAAGTATATTATTCTATTATTAATAGTATTACAATTTTTTGAAAAATTTTTTACTTTATTTTTATATGGTGCTGAGGATTGAATCCAGTGCCTCACACATGCTAGGCAAGCACTCTGCCGCTGAGCCACAACCCCAGCCCCAGGATGACAATGTTTTATGTGAAGAAAAAATAGGGTCAGATGGCAAGAGAGAGTTTGAATTAGTTAAAAAAGTGAAGAAAGAAGAGGCATAAGGTAGGCAGTTGATGTCAGTTTTAAGAAAGGAGGAATAACGAATTGTAAGTATTAAAAACGTGAAAGGAAGAAGGTGCAGGACATTTGGCTTTTAGTGGGGGAAGAGACTGAAGAAGGGGCAATAAGAGGAACAGAAGCCAAGGTGAAAAAAGCAAGCAAGTGTTAAGATGAAAACAACTCAAACTCGCATATAATTACACTCACCTAAGTCAAACCAAGGCTAAACAATAAACAGGTGCAGAAGTAAGCAGTTGAAGTGAAAGTAAAATTATACAAAAATATATATGTGTGTGCGTGTGTGTGTGTGTGTATGGTATCTGCACAGTGAGAACACACATCTATGTACACAGACACACCCACATATATATATATGAAATCCTGGAGAATGGAAAAAAGTAAAAAATAAAATACAATGAAAGGATATTTGAAAAAATTTCATGATTTAAAATTTGCAAGAAAATTTAAAAAGAATATATTTTAAAAATGGCAATAGGGAGAGAAAAAAGAAAAATGAAAGAAAAAAAAATCTTGGCAAGAAATAAAGGGCTTGTTTCTGTTGACATGGTCCAAGCTGTTGGTGGATTTTCATTCTGGATGTTTATTTTTGGCTTTGCAACCCTTGGGTTGAGGGCTGGGGGTTGTTAAGTCCAACACCTATGTCCTCCTCAATTAGCGGCCACATCCTGAAGCTAGGTGAAGGCTCAGCTTCCAGTCTCTCAGCATAGGGTGCGATAGACTCCAAGTGCTGACAAATGGTATACTTTTGTAGCAGGGGTGGTGCAGAATTCTAAATTGGAAGCCCCCTTTTGCTGTGGAAATGCAGGACATTTGGATATCTAAGGCCTTTGGTAAAATCTCCTTTTAGGGCACAGGGGCTAAACCTCCACAGGATTCAGCTTCCCCATTATGAATGTGATCTACCATGGAGGGTATCTACCCTGGAAAGCAGATGGTCCTGTTTGGCCAATGCAGAGGCCTTCCTAATAGCTTTAAGGGACCCCTGCGACCAAGGGAGTGCTCCCCCTTGATATCTGGAAACTGCATGGTGCAGGCACAATGTCCTTTGCTCAAGCACCCTCTGAGAATGACAACAGGTGACTGAGCTGCAGTCCCTGCCTGCACCTGCACAGACTTAGAGGGTACCTATGCTGGGGAGCATCTGCCAGTCCAGCATCCTGCTTCCTGCTCTGGGGTGAGCTATCCCAGGTTAACTGTCCCTGAACCACTTCCCCACCAACTGTCCCTTAAAACCAGCCTTTCCCTCTAACTCTCAGGTGTCCCCAAGCCAATTTTCCTTTATTTCTTCATTTCTTCACCCGCAGGCCCCACTGCCTGTGCTGGCGGTCCCCTCAGCAGCTGGGCCACATGGCTCATCTCTAATATACCATATTGTGAAGCTCCTGACTTTCTGTGTCTGTGGTTTCTTTTACATTCCAGGGTTCTACTTCAGTGTGTTCCTTAGCTACCCACAGTGAGGGCCCTAGACATTAGTAACTCCATTTTGGATCTGGGATACACAAGCAAAATTTATAAACTGCCAAGAAAAAGAAACTGAAGATATTATCTGTTCTCATATCCCCAACCTCCAAGGTCCCTACATAGAAAAAAATCTATTCTTACCCAGCCACCGACACCCAAGGTCAATTCTAGCTTGCTGCACCCAAGATCATTTCCAACTTTCTCTTGTTCCTTGTTAAAAAAGATATAAAACCTCTATTCAAGTGACTGCTTGCTGTGCCTTGTAGAAGGGCAGCCTGGGGGACATTCTCTGTCAATAAACCTTTGCTTGAACTCAGAGAGGTGTCTCTTGTGGACATTTGCGCCAGCTACCCTAACACCTACCTGGCTGAGGAGCAGGCTTCCTCTAGGCAGGTCTGGGGCTGAGGGGCTGTGAGAAGTACATCCTACAGCTCCTCTATCACCTTGCCTTCCCCAAACCTGGGTAACCACAGGCACAGACTTCCGCACCAGGTGACCCCCAAGTGCCCACGTGATGCCTCCCAAGTTTCTCTTCCTCCCTTGGCAAAGTTGCCAAGCCTAGCATGTCAAGTGCCTAGCACTTCCCCAAGCACTTAGAGAAATGGTAGGTACAATGATCTATACTGTCGTGGCTGAATTAGTACTAGTGACACAAGTAATTTAGTCTATAAAATTATACGTCCATATAATAATGTTTAATGGGACATTGGGTAACACTACTATATAGCAGAGTCTTAACGCACTCGAGACAAGGCGTTTTGTTGCTAGAGAATCAAAAATGAATTTATAAGTAAAAAATTAATTTTAAGATATGACTGAACTTATTAATGGGATTTTTAAAAATCATGATTCCTGCCAGGCATAGTGGCATATGCCTGTAAGCCCAGCAGCTCCACAGGCTATGGCAGGGGGATTGCTAGTTCAAAGTCAGCCTCAGCAATTTAGTGAGGCCCTAAGCTACTTAGGGAAACTCTGTTTCAAAATAAAAATAAAAAGGGCTAGGGGATGTGGCTTGGTGCTTAAGTGCCCTTAAGTTCAATATCCAGTACAAAAAAAAAAAAGTCCTGAGCATTTGAAACTCCCATTTGTCTATTTCAGCCGAGTGGCCTTCACAGGCAACATCAGCTGCAGATCTCAAGCGCTCCTGCTAATGCATGTTCACAGTTGTGTATGCAGAAGGAAGAACCTGTTTTATTGCCTAATAAAGTTATTGTTCTAACTTCTACCTCTATGCAGGTGCATATGAAGGGTAAATGTCTTTTGTCATATGTAGAGATTACAAATATTTTCTCCAACTCTGTAGCTGGGATTTTCACTTTGTCGATTGTAGGTTTCGATGAATTCCAAAATAGCCACTTGAAAAATCTCATTTGTTGGTATCTGATGTGTGCTAAGAGATCATGAGGGCATTGCAAAAAGCATTACGAATCTAGATTTTATAATTAGGTCAATGATTCTTCCTAAATGTAAAGCATAAGGCACGAATCAATTTACTCTTTTTTCCTTACAGATATTTAGCTTTTCCAACAGCTACTGTTCAAGGGTGTTCTTTCTCCCTGTTCTGTTTCATTGATCTCTTCCTATGTTTATAGCAGTTGAATGCTTCCTTTATTCTTATAGCTTTATATGCACTTCTGCATTTTTCTTTTAAGATTGCTTTAGCCAAGACAGATGGTTGGCATTTCATTATAAATTTGAGAGCCAGCTTGTCAATTTCTTTGAAAATCCTGCTGTGATTTTGATTGGGATTTAGGTCACTCTCTTGTTGATGATGAGAACAGACATTGGTGTCATCTAATTCATATCATGGTATGTTTTTGTTTATTTGCATCATCTTTGGTTTCCATCAATAATATTTTATAGTTTCAATATAAAGATTTTACTCAATTATTATTATCTGCCACTATAAAAACAAACAATAAGAGATGCCCAGGACAAGGTCATGCTAATAAATTTAGTAATTTAGATAAAATTAATGAATTTCTGGAGAAACAAAAAGTATTACAATAGCCACAGGAAGATATTGAAAGTCTGAATAGCCATATCTATTCAACATTGAGGTCATGTTTGATATTCACATTTGATAATTTGACATGGAAATAGTATAGTTCAAATGTTATTGTCTCATTTTTCATTAATGAGATACAGGACTGTGAATTTTGGCCATGGATACTGTGTCTTCCGGTCTTGTTAAAGTCACTAATTCCAGTGGATGATTTAGAAATTTTTGGTTTTATATATACATAATTATGTTGCATAGACGTAATAATAAATTTTAATTTTTCCTTTCCTCTTGTTCTATTTTTCTTTCCTTTTTCTCATTTTATTGCAGAGGCTTGGAATTCTGATACCATGTTGAATTAGAAGTTGAGAGAGCAGGTGCCCTTGATTGATTTGTGATCTGAGGGGCAGAGTCTTCAATATTTCACCATTAAGTGGGGATTTTTGGTTTTTATTGGTGCTTTTCAGTCGGGCTAAGGAAGATTCTTTCTATCTCTACTTTGCTAAGAGTTTCATCATTCTAGTTATTGCAATAGTGTTACATTTCTCTCCTTCCTGTGTCTGTTAACATTGTAATTTAGGTTGACTTTCTAATGTCAAATTAACCTTGCACTCCTGAGACAAAACTCCACATTTTTATGAAGTATTAGCTTTTCATATATTGCAAATAGGTTAATTCTTCACCTTGAACATTTTGTGTTTATGGTAATGAATGATAGTGCTCTAATTTTATTTTCTTCTATTTTCCTTATTGTATGTGGGCTGTGCTGGTCTCATAAATAAAGTTGGGTTGGGTTCCTTCTTACCTTTAGTTTGAAAGAGTTGCCTAAGATTAGTTTTATTTCTTTGATAAATGTTATGGGGCAGGCACTCAGAAAATATACTAAGTTCCAGTGATGTCCAAATTAGAGAGTCTTTATTAGCCAGCCAGCGACTGCTCACTACAGACCCAAATTGGCTTTGCCAGGAACACCACAAGTCGGGGTTGCATGGGTTTAAAAAGTAAAAACCGTATCATGGAAAATGCAGGTGCAGGCAAGCAAGCAGGACACAGAAGCTAAAGTTAGCAGTCTGCCCACCAGTGCATATAACCACATAAAAATCATTTCCCCCTGGCAGAGGAGTCCACAACTTCACAAAGGAAGCCTCAGTGTTGCAAGGGTCTGCAGCAAGCTGGGAACTTTTCCTTGGGGGGGAGGGGGTTGGGCAGTTGTTGCAACAATTAAAGTTTCTTAATTAGGCTAACAGCCCACTCTAATCAAGATGGTTTAAGATGGAATCACTAAAGCTAAGTTCTTTAAGAACTTATAACGAGGATAGTTTAACACTACTTATCCTATAATTCTACCTTATCTTATTGATGGATATCTTATAGTCTAAAGTGTGCTTACTGAGCTGAGCCATAATCTAAGCTAGGCTATAACAGTCTCATAAATAAATTTGGGTTTTGTTCCTTCTTTTCATTTGAAAGAGTTGCCTAAGATTCGTTTGATTTCTTTGATTAAATGTTTGGCATAATCAACCACTGAAGTCACCAAAGTTTTCATGATGAACTGAAATTTGGGTATGACCTCAATGTTCAATAGAAGTTGGGCATTCACATTTTCAATATCTTCTTGTGACAGTTTTAATTTTGTTTTCCAGAAAGTTACTAATTTTATCTAAATTAATTTATTAGTATGATTTTGTTCACAGTATCTTTTATTGTTTTTCTCATTCTGGCAAGATCTAGTCTGATCACTTCTTTGTATTCTTAAAGTAGGTGATTTTTATTTTCTGTCTTCATCCAGCATGCTAAGAATTAATCTCTTTTAGATCATTTATTAAAGATTTTCTTAAAATATTATTAATCTTTCAATTTCTGATTTTGTTTAATTTCCCCAGTTTTTGTTTATGACTTATTTCTGTATTTGTTCCCCATTTTTATTATTTCCTTTTCAGTTTTCTCTTGTCTTTAACTTGATTTATTTCAAATTAGCATGGACAGTTTTATGATCGAAATCGTGGTCAATCTTAGTGAATATTCCACGAGAACATGAAAAGCATTTGTATTCTGTACCTGATGACCACAGTGTTTCCCTTAATTAATTTCAGTTGCTTGATAGTATTGTTCAAATATTTTGTTTTCCTAAATTCCTCTCTACTGTTTTTCTACAGATATCTGTCTACTTGGGTGTCTTCTATATTCCGATTACTATCTATGTAATTATTAATTTTCCATTACTGGGTAAAAGTTGGCAGAAACTTAGCATCTTTAAACAGTGCAAGTTTATTATGTCATCTTATGTTTACGTTAGGAGTCCATGTTTGACCACTATAGCCTTTGTTCAGTGTCTGTCCAGAATGGAATCTGGTGCCTGTCTACTGGGCCAGAGATCTAGTCTGAGGTTTGGGGTCCTCTTAAAAGATCCTCTGTACATCAAAGGTATTCACGTGCATGAGACTGCTGTAATTAATTCATGATTGGCTTGTGGTTCCCAGTGGTGATGGGCTTGGGCACAGAAGCATTGCAGGAGGACCTGGCCATGTTTGAACAGTGGGGCTCTTTTAGAGCGGAGCGATTTTAATTGCCTGAGGAAGATCTCAGGTGTCAGACTGAATAAGAGAACCTAGACACTTCCTAGTGGGAAAGGGTCCCTTAGGAGAGTGTTCTAACAAAAGCATGAAAAAAGAACATTCTGGAGAGCACAGAGGTTGAGATGGCACTTTCTGAATGAAACAGAGGAAGCACAATGTGAGTCCTCTAGTAACCCCAAATCTTAGGAAAGAACATAAAGTTCATGAAAGAGTTTCCAATTTGTGGAATCCTTATGGAAACCAGTGAAGGGGGATTCTATGCCTTGGTTGTAGGGAGAGAAAGCCAGGATCAGCCTGAAGAGATGAGAGGGTCAATATCTAGGTAGTACTGAAGACAACCCTTCAATAAACGTGAAGTCTAAGGCTGGGGTGTAGCTGTGAGGCAGAGCAATTGCCTGGTATGCATAAGGCCCTGGGTTCCATCCCAGCAGCAGGAAACAAACAGAACAACATACAGGTGCTCCTTAATTAGTTTTGTATGAAAAAGTGTAAGGAACAGCTTTCGTTATTTTCAACTCCTTGTCTTTTTTCTAACACCTTTTCTAACTATAAATTTTGGCCAGCTTAATTATCCTTACACAACATATTGGGAAACATTTGAATCAATTGTAGGAACACTTTACTGCTAAAAGCAGAATTCCACAAATGTTTATTTTTCATGAAACTACTGCTGAATCTTTCTGTGATTCAGAAAAGTATATATAAGGAAACAATACTTGTCCATGTTTTTCCACTTTCAAAATCACCTGCTGTGGAAATCTTAGATGATTTACTCTCCTTCTCTAACTCCTATATATTTCTCCCCTTCTCCTCCTCATCCTTCCCTTTCAATTTTGTTTAAAAATTTATTTTGTTTAAAAATTGTATCTGAAAATATAAAGAACAAAACAATCCAATAACTTAATTGATTGTAAGATCAAAAATAAAACCAAAGACAGTAAATAACTTCCAAGCCCTACCCACCACTCCGAACATTATCATTTCACGTACAAGAGGGATAAAGAAAATGAATGATAAATAGAGGTATAAAAGAAGGCTGTGTAACTATGACTACTACAATTCAGGAATATTGGCTTTAATTCATAGGAAAACAATTAAAATTGAAAACACCAATGAACTTCAAAGAATTTATCTTCATTATAAGATATAATTAATAAATGGTCCCTTGAGGTTATCATCCCTCATTCCTTCCTGCCTCCCTCCTGTGGGATATTTGTGATGTTGCCATGGTCTGTCTTTATATCTGGCTTACACTTGGACTACTCTGCCCTGGGTTCTTCTCTTGCATGGAGTGAACTGATTTTGCCACGCCTCATCGAAGATCTGACACTAGAGGTGGGAGTTGGAGCTCGTGGGTCCTAACCACCTTCCTGCAGGGGGGGTGAGGTCGCAGGGTGAGGACTGCAAACTGAGGGTGAGAGAAGAATGCTGATAAGGCAGAAGGCTCCAACTTTGGAGGTTTCTGTCTGCCTACATGGAGGAAGAATTCTTTTCTCAGGGAGGCGCTGTTTTCAGGCCTGGAATCAATCTTATACTGAAGCCAGAATTAGACAGGCAGGCAGTGTAGATAGTAAGACGAGTCAGGTGGGATTAAGGAGGCCAGTGTGGGTCTGGGAAGTTGGAGAGAGATTGAAATGCTAAAGCCTTCGGAGCCCTTCCTCCACCCTCAGCAGGATAACCTGCCTCTGCTCCAACCGGTTGCTAAGGTAACCTGTCCCTGGGATTGTCCCTCCCTACAAGGAGTTGTTAATTACACCCCTCCTCCTCCCAGATCACTCCACCTGGGCCCTTCCCCCTGTTCATGTGCTTTTCACCCTTTGGCCATCCCACCGAGCATCTCCTGGGCCTAGTCACTAGGCAGGAAGGAGAGAGGTAAGGGGAAGAGAGCAGGAGAACAAAGGAAGCCTAGGACCTATAAAAAGGCAAAACACCTTTTTAGGACACCAAGATACCAGCCAGGGCCCCTTTCTCCCTCTCCTTACCCCTTTTTAAAATAAACCCTGCTTTATAAGCTTGCCTCAGCGTTTCTCTAATGTTCAAACTTGAACATGTGAAGAAGCAGAACTTGTCCCAGGTAACCGGCGCCATCAACACGAAGCTCTGGAGTCTTGTCTGTATAAAGCCAGATGACCAAAAAGAGGCCAGTTAACACCACTGAACAAGGCGCTATTGAAGTGACTCCCGGGCGAGACTCGTCAGTCCAACACAGTGGGTCCAGGAGAATCGCACACGTGCTCTGTGGTACGGTAATTTTAAAGGCCCCCGGGCCAGAAGGGGAGGGCCTGGGGCAGGAAGAGGAGGTATCTGGAGTCCCGTGTTCCCCTGGGGTTGGTCAGGGGATCCTGCTGAGGTCAGAGCTCTTCCAGGATGAGTCAGGAGAAGTCCGCTGATTGGTAGGAGACGCCATTACTGCTTACGTGTCAGCATCTGATTGGTTGTTCTTTTGAGCATGCGGGCTGCTTGATGCTTCCTTCCCTGCGGCCGCTCCAAACCGACCTAGCAGTTTGTTCCCTTTGTTCTCTCTTGGGTTCACCTTTGGATTCCACTGCAGTTTAGTGCAGGAAGGAAAAAGGAGATGAGTGTCTTCTCAGCTGGCCTCCTTCCAGATTTGGGGAAGTGCGCATAGCCAGTGGCCGCGGGATTCTGCTAACTCTTCAGTGGAACTTGGAGAAGGTAAGATCAGTGTTAGGAACCATGTGTTTTGTGTGAGCTCACTGGTGCTCTCTGCTGAGGGATCTTCTGTTTTATTTTTGGTTTTCTCTATCACAGGTATTGCAAGTGTATCAGATCATTCCCCCGTCCTTTATCTTTTCTATTTATTTTTGGTACTATGTACATTTTATTGAGTTTTTGTGTATTAGAGAATGAAAATGTTGTGCTTTATTTTTAATTCTTAAAAGCCTGAACTCCTTTCCCCAGTTTAAAAAAAAAAAATAAACACACACACACACACACACACACACACACACACACATATATTAAGGCCGGGCGCGGTGGTGCACACCTATAATCCCAGTGGCTTGGGAGGCTGAGGCAGGAGGATCACAAGTTCAAGGTCAGCCTCATTCAGCAATAGCGAGGCACTAAGCAACTCAGTGAAACTTTATGTCTAAATAAATTACAAAATAGGGCTGAGGATGTGGCTCAGTGGTCAAGTGCCCCTGAGTTCAAAGTTCAATCCCCAGTACACACACACACACACACACACACATATATATATACACACATACACACACACACGCACAAATATAAATATATATACATATATATATTTTGTATACACACATATATTAAATTCTTTTTTTAAAATTTAAAAACAGTACAGCTTCCTTCATCTTCCTCCATTAATCATTTTCAGAAAAGTGAAAGAAACTTTGCCAATTCTGGTAAAAACAGAAATAAAATGGTAATTTAAAAAATGGTCATTTCAACTTTCAAATGTTTTGCTCGTTCTGCTCAGTCAGGCTGTCATTTATGATTTTAACAGACATGACAATTAAAATCCCACGTACTATCAGTCTCTGTGTTACATACTATTTTCACTTGGTTGTTCACATGCAGAGCCTAGAGAGAAGGATAATGTACAGGTTGCATCTTTGGGAGGTGACCTCATGTAGGGACAAGGGAAAGGGAGCAAAGAAAGACAGGTATTATGAGATGCTTCAATTTTAAGCTCAATTACCACAAGCTGGAAAAGCTTTGCATGTCATTCTTCAGAGGTAGCCCTTCTGAGACTGTAAGGAGCTGGGATATTTATACTCCAAACATCTTCCATACGTCCTTAGGCACTGTTGTATAGTCAGCAAAGCTGATTTCATCTTTTCAGAGGAAGGTTGCCTGCAAAGCAGTGCAGGTGCCACAGGTTGTAAGATGAACCAGTGAACATTTAAATTTAATAATGCAAAATGGGGAGGGCTTCTGATAGAGCATTTTTCTACTAATTTATCATCATGTGCAACAGTGATATGGTAGCCAAAGGGATATGAATTGTTTTAAAATTATATGTTCGACTGTGACATTGTACAATTGTAGAAAAAAAGAACAAATTCTTTTTTAATGCTTATATAGTTCTTGGGATAGCCACATACATTCTAAAAGCCACTAATTTATGAATGATAAGGGTTTACCAATTTTACTCAAGCATTTTGGCTTAACGTGTGCTTTTATGTACCTCAAGTGACACTTAAAAATACAAAGGTTAGTAAACTCAAGAGTGATGTACTACTTAACATTAAAGGGCACATTCCAGGAAACCACAATAGATGATTCCAGAGAAAGAAATTCAGCTACACCTTACGAAAAGAATAAATATTCACTCAATGTACTAACTTGAATAAATTTAGATGAAAGCTCAATTAAGGAGGTTGAAATACTTAAATTCTCTTTTCTCCGAGGCCCCATCATGATCTTAACAGGGAAGTGCAAATAACAAATCTAGAATAACAAAGAGAATTAACACAGAGGTGATGTCAAGGTGCAGAGCTAGGAAGCCTGTCCCCTGAACAGTCCCTGTATTTCAGAGTCTGGAAGCTGCTGGGTAGAGTACAGCCCTTGAGCACTCTCGTGGAGGTGCCATTTAACCTGTAAATCAAACTTGCAGAACATCACTGCAAATGAAAGGAAATAGAGAAATAATGAGAATAATGTGAGAACTGAGAGGTTAACTGCAAGGTCCGTTAGTTCTACCAATCTGTGCTCCAACAGGAAACTAGCCCACTATGAATCGCCACTGGCAGCCCAGAAACTTTTCTTTGGAGGAATTACACACAGCCCCTTGTAAGAACTAAGATGTTTGGTACAGATGAGAGTGAATTGAAAACATTTTAAAAATTCTGGCATTTAATGAAACTGTGCATGACCTGACACCATTTCTTTGCCTGATATCTTAAATTGCAACCTTCCTAGATCATAGTATGGACCTCCTAGTCAGACTTTCCAGTCTGAGAAAAGATTGATCTGATTAAAAAGACAAACTGATTCAAAGGTAAAAGAAACCTATACCAGCTCCCTAAGATGTTTACTCCAGCATTGCATTTTTAAATAAATAATAGCTAAACATCATCCAAATTATGAAGAAAGCTGTAAGTATGAAAAAGTCCTAACTGAAGAAAAACTGACTCAAGAGGATACAGAGATAATTCCTGAAAAATGATTTCTTATAAAATGTGTTATATTCAGAATCATACAAATGCTCCCAAACTCATGAAATCTTCCAGAGTGACCAGGAAATGAATACATTCATTAAGTGTGAAAAAGAAGCTATGAAATAAGAAATGTGATTGATCATGAAAGGATCAGTTATGATTCTTATAAATTAGGAATATGATGTCAAAAGTTAAAAAAAAATTGAAAAATTGGAGAATAATGTCAATATTATATCCCAGAATGAAAAGTGAAAAAAAGTCATAGAAAATGTTCCATAAAGTATAAAACACTCAATGTCTGACTTATAGCAATTCTGCCATGAGTGTTAAGATTACAGAGAAAGAGAAAGAAAAAATTACACAAGAAACTGTTCCAGAGTAGAAGGGAACTATAGGTCTTTAAAATGAGCATGAATGGAGCTGCAGCTTCTCACCTCTATGAGATATTGTGAAAAAAGAGATCCTAAAACTATTGTGTTGAGAAATACCAACATGAAAAGTAGTATGTGTGTGTGTGTGTGTGTGTGTATATATATATATATATGAAAATGGAAGTGGGCAGGTGACATGGATGTCAAATGTCAAGGAAGCAATGACTTTACATTTCTGAGAAAAATTAAATCTAGAATTCTATACCCACTTAAGCTGTCAATCACTTGGGAACATTTAAAATGGCTGAGACTCTTTTTTTCTAAATACTTTTCTAGTTGTCGATGAATGTTTCTTTTAATTATTTATTTGTATGTTGTGTTGAGCATCAAATCCAGGGCCTCACACACACTACTAGGCAAGCACTCTACCACTGAACTACAACCCCAGCCTGTAGCTGAGGCTCCTGACATTTACTGTCTGTATATCTTTTTGTTAGGACTTTTGTTGATATACTTTAGCAAAATAAGGAAGAAAACATAATTTATTACATCCAGGAAAGTGTGGATGTGACCTTGGAGGAGTTCCAGATTAATACTTTTTTGCCAGGTGACTCTAATCTCAGATGGGAACAGAGTTAGAGTGTTTTGAGAAGAAAATAGTCTTTTGGAAAATACCTTATATGATACTTTCATCACATATATATATATATATGTGTGTATGCATATATGTGTGTGTATGTATACACATATACACACACACACATACACACACAAGAGATAAATCAGAATGATGGTGAAGCTTTTTGTTTTGTTCTTTGGTAAAAAAACAAGAAGGAAATTGGGCACAGTGGCACATGCCTATAATCCCAGTGACTCAGGAGGCTGAGGCAGAAGGATCTCACATTCAAAGCCAGCCTCAGCAACGGCGAGGTGCTAAGCAACTCAGTGAGACCCTGTCTCTAAATAAAATACAGAATAGGGCTGTGGATGTGGCTCAGTGGTCGAGTGCCCCTGAATTCAATCCCTGGTATCAAACAACAACAATAATGAACCAAAAAAACCCCCCAAACAACAACAAAAACAAAACCCCAAGAAGAAAAAGCAAAAGAGAGCCCTGAAAAACATAAATTATGAATTAGTAAATCCTAATCTAAATATGAATCAAAACAATATCTGCAATTTGAAGCAAAGGAGTGTCAGGAGAGCAGGAGAACAATTTCATTTGAGGAATATTATTCTCAAGGCTACTCAGGGATTATAATTTTGGACCAATAGAGAATTTTCAGTCTGGCCAAGGCTTAAATGAAGTCAGCAGATGCATTATAATGTTGACAAAGTTGGTTGGCTTTCAGTTGTCAATTGAAAATTTAAATCTCAAAGCCATCTGAAAACTCAGGCACAAATTACAAATGTAGAATATAATATTAATTTTGACAGCCTGAAAAATAGAAAATCATGACCATATCTGAGAAAAGTAGAGGGTAGAAAATTGAGGAAGATGAACTACACTCGCTTGTAAGGTGATGATATCGTCATTACCCCTTGATGGGAAGTCCTTCATTGACAGACATTGCTCGAACCAAACACAACTATAAAAACATTAATCGAAGTTACCAAAACCAATAAATAAATAAACAAAAATAATGATAAAAATATCAAAATTGGCAAGCTGATGGCTTTTCATTATCCATTTGCATGTGCTCTTGAATTTTTATTTTAGGTGCATGTTAATCTTATATATTAATTATTTAGATAACATAGATAAGCTTTCTATTTTGCTTTGCCTCTTGGATGACACTTCATGCTAAAGCAGTATTTTTCTAGCTCAGTTATTTCATAATAGGTAGAGAATGGCTCCATTTATAGTTGCTAAGAATTTTTAATTTGATTCATTACCAGGAAAGAAAATAAATAAGTAAAAGATAGCAAGCAAAAACCAAGACAGATTTCAAAGTCTAAAATTTATTCTCAAAAACAGTTAAGAGCGGGAGGAAAATGGTCAAATACACGTACAACAAATGTAAACTCTCAGGTTGTCAGTAAATCTGCTAATCTGATTTAGAATTCTAGATGTAGAATTCTAATTTTTTTTCCTCAAGACTCTAAAGGCAGTCCATTATGAACTAGTTAACTAATTTCAAAGAAAAGGGAAATTCAACCAATTATTATTAATGGACATTTTCACTATCAATTACAAAGCTTACCTCTTCGTGGCTTTTTCTTTCAAAGTTACTGGTTAGGCTGTTTCCTATTTTTAAAGAAGCAGCTGATTGGAAAAATTCACAGTAGCCAGTATGTGTATGTTTACAAAGTCAGTTTGGGTTGTGACAGAGCTTTGTACATGTTTGTCATAAAATTTACAGTCCTATTCAATGGGCTGAATCAAATACAATAGGAAAAGTTTTACGCAAATATTTTAGTGAGAGAATGAGAAAAACTCTACAGGAATCTCACCTGCTGTGCTCATTGGTGAACACAGTCAGCAAGGTGCCATGCCCCAGGAGGTGAACTCTGCAGCCTGAGATGTGGGACATCCGGAGAGCTGAGGATTAATGGCTCACGCTTGTAATCCCAGCATTTAGGGAGGCTGAGACAGGAGAATCGCGAGTTCAAAGCCAGCCTCAGCAATGGCGAGGCACTAAGCAGCTCAGTGAGACCCTGTCTCTACATAAAACACAAAATAGGGCTGGGGATGTGGCTCAGTGGTTGGGTGCCCCTGAGTTCAATCCCTGGTACCAAAAAAAAAAAAAAAAAAAAAAGGTTTGACAAGGTAACACCTAGATATAGAAATTGGGATTTAGTTTGGCCAGAAGTTATTTTTGTTGTTGTGTTTCTTGAAATAGCTAGCCATTTCTTCCATTTCAGCTGGGTGATCTTGTGTAAATCACAATGGGGATCTTAATTTTCTCGTCCTTGAAATAAAAGGCCTATTTCAGAATATCTTTAAGATCTCTTCCACATCTAAATCGTATAATTTTCAGAAAGATTAGCACAGAAAAGGTATTACCTTAAAGCAGCTTAAATTGAAGCAAGAGAAGTTTAGACTAGATATTGCAAAGGTAATTTTAACTCATAAATTAAAATATTCTCTTGAAAGAATTTCAGGGCTGGGTTGTAGCTCAATGGTCGAGCACTTGCCTAGCATGTGGGAGGCACTGGGTTCAATTCTCAGCATCACATGGAAATAAATAAAATAAAGGCCTATTGGCAACTAAAAAATTTATTTTGAATAAAGAATCTCTGGACTTTTTAAAAATAATGAGAAGCTAGTTTATGTGGAAAAACATGTTCTCATACTTGTATGTTGGGAGAGATTGGGGAAACCCTATTTTATAAAAATCAATGCTGAAGCAGAGTGTGGTGGCACATCCTGTAATCCCAGCTCCATGGGAGGCTGAGTCAGGAGGATCACAGGTTCAAAGCCAGCCTGAGCAATTTAGCAAGGCTGTAAGCAATCCAGTGAGACCGTATCTCTAAATAAAAAATAAAAAGGGCTGGGGATGTGGCTCAGTGATTAAATGTCCTTGGGTTCAATCCCCAGTATCAAAAAAAAGAACAAACATTAATGCTCAATTTCAAGGAGTCTGATGTTTGAAAAAACCAAAGTGAGCCATGAATTCAGTCATGCTGAGACTTGGTCTCATGGTCCAGCCAGGGCCATGTGCTCATCCTCCTATATGTTCCTCTTCAACATCATCCCAGAAGCTTTGCATATGCTGTTCCCTGGTATTTCCACACTGTTCCACCCACCTTTACATATGCTTATCCTAAAGATCTCAGTTTAAACATTATTCACCCCAAGGACACCCCTTCACCTTCCTCATTATGACTGACTGCCCTGCCATGAATGAACTCTTTCAGCTCCTAAACATCTCCCTCCACAGTACAACCCAGAGTTGGAGTTTTCATATCCTTGTGGGTTTACTTCGAGGTGATTCATCTTCTCTTTCTGTGCTAGATCTCAAAAGGGCAAGGGCCCATTTAGGTGGCATCCTTGTTGTAGGCAGCTTTTTTGCTGCCCTGACAAAAAGACCCAACAAGAAAAATTTTAGAGGAGGAAAAGTTAATTTTGTCCCATGGTTTTAGAGGGCTCCATCTGTAGAGGCTTGGTTGCTCTGGGCCCAGGGGATGCAGAATGTCATGGTAGAAGAGTGTGGAGAAAGAAGAAGAGCAGCTCCGGACATGACACCAGGAAGCACAGAGAGACTTTTCCTCTCACTAAGGACAAAATATAAACCCCAAAGGCACAAAGACCCACCTCCTCCAGCCACTCCCTACCAGCCTACAGTCCCCACCCAGTTAATCCCTACCAGTGGATTAATGCACTGATTGTGTTAAGGCTGTCACAACCCAATCATTTCACCTCGGAACTTTCTTACATTTTCTTACACATGTGCGTTGGTGGGGACACCCTATACCTAAGCTATAACCATCATGGATATATATTCCTGGTGTTCTGAGGCAGACCCTTGTACACTGAAGAGAAAAAAAAAAATACATCTGTGTTAAATGAAATAATTTCTTTTCTCGCCACATTAAATTTTATTACCTAGTATTGTTTTTGCTGTATGTTTACATATGTTTAGATACACAAAGCCTTCCCATTATACTAGTGTGACAGGGGTCCACTTTCTGCTTTGAATGTATCCCTGGCTGATCTGCTGATGCAACTTATTCTTAAAATGAACATGTTTCTTCCTCTTCCTCTCTCCCTGCTCCTCTCTAATCTCTGCCCCACCCCCATCTCAGGGGAAACAGGGTTACCTTTCTTCCCCATCCTAGGCTGTTCTTGAGCACATGCCCAACATAGGAACGAAGTAATCCAGACTTTGAGGATGGTACCAGAGGATGTCAGAAATGACTATCTCCCACATTAACACGTGAATTCCAACTCCAGACAGCGTGTGGAATGCAGCCTTTGAGTCACCTCTTTAAAAGCCCCATTCCTGCTGATGGGCAGAATCACTGCCTCTGGGACAGGAGTCCCCTGTGTGTCTCCTTTGCTAACAAAGCAATAAACCTTCTTTTCCCTTTTTCTCAAAATTATTGTCCTTGTTACTGGGTTGGCAATGGGGACAGGGACTGAGTTTTTGGTAACACTAGAATTTTCTACAGTTAGTACAGTAGCGTTTGGAGCAGGTCACAGGTTTGTCGCCCAGGAGCAATTGGCTATATCCTGCAGCCTGGGTGTGTACAGGTTAGACCATCCAGGTTTGTGGAAGCATGCACTGTGAAAATGTAACAAGATTTCACCTGATGCTTTGACTATATCCCTTGTGGCTTTGAAATTTACATGTTGTTTTCTTTTTCCTAACCTTCTTCTCCTCCCTGATCTTCTTTTCCTTAACCTTTTCCCTGATCTTCTCTGAGCTCCTCATCCCTAACCTTTTTCCTCCTTGATATTCTCTTTCCTGATCTCTTCTCCCTAATCTCATTTTCTCTAAATCACCTCTTTTAAAACCCTTTGTTCCTGCTGATGGGCAGAATCACAGCCTTCGGGCAGGAGTCCCCAATGTGTCCCCTTTGCTACCAAAGCAATAAACCGTCTTTTTCCTTTTTCTCCAAAACATGTCCTTGTTATTGGATGGGAATCAGGGACAAGGACCAAGCTTTTGGCAAGAAGGAGATGGCCCAACAATGCATTTATTGGAATATATTTCCAAGTTTAAGTGGTGCATGACTGTATCCAGGAAGCAGGTTGTTCGAATGATGAGACAGCTGGAGGATGATGTCACACAATATAAAAACAAACAATATTGACCAGGCATGATTTTCGGTCTAAAATCTGATTTATGAACTTTATTGGTTGTTCCCTGGTGTTATTGTCAAATAGGGTGAATGATACTCACCTTGTGACTATGCTGGTTAGTTTTAAACATAAAAATGAGATAGTTCCCACATTTGTTCACTCTGTTATCTGTTAAGCTGTCTATCAAATAGAGTCAGGAAAAAAATAATGAACAAAATGCAGACAGCTGTTGTGAATTGTATTCTCAAAGCTCTTTGGTTGTAAGTAATACAGACAAAAATCAGGCAGGCTCAAGAGCGAACGGTCTCTACCAGCTCACACAAGCTAAGTTTCAAAGGCCAATCCTGGACCCCTGGAATCAGAGGCTTTCTGTTGTCTTGAGCTCTAGGACTTCTACTCTGCTTTCCTTGATGGTTGTTTAAGCCTTGGGCAGGATCACGTGGTGGCTAAGAGGGCCATTCATAGATCCATTTCTTATCAGGTTACCTGAAACAGAAAATGGTCCTCAGGTAGCACCTGTTGACCTGTCTTGCCTCATGTGAGGTTCTAGAGCCAGTCATTGTGGCATTTGATTAGTTAGGTCTAAGTTAAAAAAAAAAAAAAAAGGATAAGTCATTTCCAGGAACTTCTGGCAGGGCAGGAAGCTGGGTGCTCCAGAGGAAAAGTGGCATGCTTTCTGAATAGAAGGAATACTAGGAAGGTCCATATAACATGTTTACCATAATAATTATCATGGTACTGGGATTACCAATAATCTGTCAGGTACATTTTGCTTGACTGTGTTTTTCAATAATTCTATGATATTCATCAATTGTCAGATAATGATAAAGACACAAATGCCTTTGTGTATGCAATAATGCACTCTGCACTCTAGGGAGCCATGTAATACAAGACTGATTTTTTTTTTTAATAGTAGGCATAGAATAAGCAGGAGACTCAACCAAAATGCTTTTCATCCTCAGCATGTTGGAATAACCGAGTATTCATGTGATTTCTTTTTTTATTTGTGCCTGACCTAAGGAAAGAATCTGAAATGGTTTTCCCAGCATAAATCTGTCGCTACCTCTAAAGGAAGAGTTTGTCTATTTGCTGTGAACTCTGGCTGCTTATGACAACTCAGCCTCTATTTCCCTGTCCTGTATGGCTTAGGAGAGCATTTTCTCAAACTCCTGCTTTCTTATTTTTTTTATTTTTTTGGTACCAGCGGTTGAACTCAGGGGTATTTGACCACTGAGCCACATCCCCAGCCCTATTTTGTGTTTTATGTAGAGTCAGAGTCTTACTGAGTTGCTTAGCACCTCGCTGTTGCTGAGACTGGCTTTGAACTCAAGATCCTCCTGCCTCAGCCTCCCAAAGGGCTAGGATGACAGGCGTGCACCACCACGCCCAGTTCAACCTCCTGGTTTTGAATCATGTGCTATTATTTTTATCTTTGGTGCTGCAGATAGGCAGCAGACCCAATCCACCCCTGGATCTTGCAGTTGATGGAGTCTTGACAGAGAGTGGTTTATACTGCTATCTGTTGTTCTTCAGCAGGATTCCGCTAGTGGGTCCCATTTTTACCAAATCCTACGAGAACCAGTCTGAGTAATTATCTGCCATTGGAACATCCTGAGCTGTTGGTGCTCTTTCTCATGCCCTCATCTCTCACAGGTTTTCAAAGGACTCAGCTTGGGAAGGGCTCCATGCACGGTTGCCCAGGAAACAGACTCAGGGGCTGAGGTTTGGACGCAGGTGTATGGGGGAGTTTCCCGGGGAAACAGGAGGAAATGAGATGAGTTACCGGACAGGGAAAAGCCTTCCTGTGATGCCATTCAGACCAAAGGCCATCAGCTGACCCTGTGGGGGAGCTGTGGAGCTGTGTGACCCTCAGAGGTGGTGAGGCCAGTCCCCTGGGCTTTCTGACCCCAACAGAGACCAGTCACTGAATGAGGACTGACCATGGGAAGGAGGCACCACGTGGGTAAGCACTCCCTTTGGATTGCGACCGTCCTTGTACAGGTCTGACTGTGATCCCTTAGCACTCAATACAGGAATGCTTCTGACCCTCCTTTTGGGATCTCTGTCCCTACTTTAAGGACAGCTCAATACAGCTTTGCTTCTAGTGAACTTACCGTGTGTGGTAGAGATTGAAAATAACACTTGAGCAATCTCAATAACCAGGACTCAGATCTAATCCAAGGCTTTGATATTTGTTATCTTGCTACAAAATCAGCCAGTTTGATTTAAGGATACATTTTTGTTACAATTTTTTCCAAACTTTTCACTCCTTCCTAAGGATTCCATTTCCCCTCTAGGATGGTTGGTCCTCAGCCTGAAGAAGTTCCTTGAGTTTCCTCTCCTGCTTGACATAGGCTGGCAACAAATCATCTTTTGTTGTTCCTTGATTTGTAAATGCCTTGATATCCTTGCCATTCCCAAATGATATTTTCTTTTTTTTTTTTTAATTTGCTCTTTTTAGATGTACGTGACACTAGAGTGTATTTTGACATAGTATATGTACATGGAGTATAACTTATTCTAATCAGGATCCCATTCTTCTGACTGTACATAATGTGGAGTTTCACTGATCCTATATTCATATATGAACACAGGAAACTTGATGTCTGATTTATTCTCCTGTTTTTCCTCTTCCCAATTATATTTGCAATAATATGAGTTGAAAGTTTTGTTTTTGCTTTTCCTGTCACTGCTTAGAAGACATCACTTAAAGACAAGAGTCTAATTTCCAGACAACTAATCAGGATGATTTTTTAAAAATTTTTTTTGGTTGTTGATGGACATTTATTTATTTGTTTATTTATTTATTTATATGTGGTGCTGAGAATTGAACACCAGGCAAGCGCTCTACCACTGAGCTACAACCCCATGATGAGTTTTAATGAGAAATTTATAATCATCCAAATTGTTTTTCCGCTCGATGCAACATTTTTACCTTTTTGTAATATTTTTGTCTTTGCAGTTTGATTATTGTGTGCATGGTTTCCTTCAAATTTATCCTATTTGAAATTGACTCAGCTTCTCTATTCTGCAAGTTTGTGTATCTGGCCAAAATTAGAATGTTTTCAAATAGTAGTTCTTCAGATACATTTCTGTCCTAATCCTTTTATCCTTTTTTTCTGGGACTCACATTAAGTTTTTTTCCCCCGCTATTCCCAAAGTTCTTTGGTTGTCAACTTTTGTGAACTTTTTTCTCCCTTGTTGAACTGAGTAATTTCTATTGATCTCTCTTCAAGTTTATTGTCATGTTTATCTGTTACATGAATTCTGTATTTAAGACTAAATGGTGTCTTTTAGTTCTAAATTTTTCATTGGGTTGCTTTTATTATTTTTATTTCTGTTCTAATATTCCTGTCTCTTTATTCATTTCGGTTGTTATAACTAATGGTATTAGTTATAACTGCTTTATCATCATTTTCTGATAATTCAAAATAATCTGAACCATTTTGGCCTCAGTAACTGATCATTGTTTTTCCCTTAAGCATGAGTCATATTTTCCAAGGGTTTCTAGATTGTTATGGTTTAAATATCAGGTGTCTCCCAAAAGCTCATGTGTGAGATCATACAGGAAGGTTTAGAGATGATTGGCTATGAGAGCCTTAACCTAGCCAGTGAATTAATCCACTGATGGGAATTAACTGGGTGGTAACTATAGGCAGGTAGGATGTGGCTGGAGGAAGTGGGTCATTGGGGGGGTGCCTTGGGGTATATACTTTTTCTATAAGGGGAGCCCTCTCTCTCTCTCTCTCTCTCTCCCCCCTCCCCCCCCTTCTCCCTCTCTCCCTCTCCTGTCTTGGCTTCCTGGTACCATATCCTCAGCTGCTTTCCTCCTCCATACTCTTCCGCCATGATGTTCTGCCTCACCATGAGCCCCAAGGAATGGAGCCACTTGTCTATAAACTAAGACCTCTGAAACCATGAGCCCCAAAATCAACTTTTCCTCCTCTAATAGTTATTGTCAGGTCTTTTGCTTGCAGCCATAAAGAAGCTGACTAAAACCTATCAATTAATTCCGGGATTTTATCCTGGTTGCATGCACTCTTGTTTTTCTGTTATACTGTCCTTCGGAATGTGGATGTTATTATTTTATGAGGCAGTTAGTCTGGTCACACCTGGGCTCCTCTATCTGTGTTGGATAGATAGCAGTAGAAGTCTGAGCTCAGGCTTCTAGCCTTGGCTGTGTGTTTTGTGTGTACAGTCCAGAAGTAAACCTGAGCTTTGTTTAATCAGAACATCTTGCTTCTGTCCCCAGAAGTTTAATCCATGAATTGCATTTTCCCTTATCATCAATGTCCATAATTGCCAATTAAATATCAATATCAACATAGCCCATCAAAAGAACTGGGGTGTGTCAGTTAACAGAGAGCCTTGCCTCATCTAGATCTGTTACAAAGGATGATATGAATATAATTAGTTTGAAAGTAGATAATGAAATGACTGTAAAATTAAAATGGAAACACAAAGGTTAATGTATATGTAATATATAAATATAGATTATGTACATATTTAAAAATTCTTTTATAAATATGTATATTAATTTTAAAAGATGAACAAATTTTAAAGACATTACCTACTTTTAAGTACTATGTAGTGACATTAAAACTGTAATATTAGAATAAGAATGACAAATAGATCAATAAAATCAAATATTCCCTAGATGTAGACCAATGTACATCCAATCAATTATTTTCAACCAACATTGAACTTGAATCCATGGGGAAAGGAAAGTCTTTTTAACAAATGATTCTAGATCAATTCTTTATGCCACGCATATACTAAAATTAAATGAATTCAAGGTGGAGCTAAGGCCTGGACAAAAAAATATACAACCATGAATCTTCTGGAAAAAAACATAGAAAGTCTTCATTTTTAACATACTGAGGATGTGCACATTTACTAGACAAACCACCATTCATTGTGAAATGTTAACTTTATCAATATTAAAAAGAAAACTTGTAGAAAGAAAGGAAGAAAGAAAGAAAGAAAAAAAAATTCCTGCCAATCAAAAGAAACTACCAAAAAAATGAACAGGCAAGCCACTGAGTAAAAAAAAAAAGTGTTATGTAATTCGGATATCTATAATATACAAAGAACTCCTATCAGTCAATGTTATAAAGACAAAACACCCAACCAAGAAAGGCCCAAACTTTTGAACATCTCTAAAGGAGATATAAGAATGAATAATAACCCCAAGAATGTGAAAAAGTGTACACTGATTATTAATATAGTGGACAACATAGTAGACACCTGCTGTTGAATGCTTGATCTAATTCAGCTTTTTTTTTTTTTAATGTTGGTACTATTGTCCTCCACCATTCCTATGTGAGTGACAGTTAGTGTTAACAGATGTCAAAGTAGACACTGGACATTTATCTTAAGGCTGTACATATGTTTCCACCATTAGTGCCACTTCTGGCTGCTCCCTCCCTTTGAGAGGCACTGTAAAGAGATTGGGACACTTCAAGATCACAGATAGACATCCTGCAGCTTAGAGATGCTCGTGTCTCAATCAAACAACAGTGACTGTCACCCCACCCACAACCTCACCCCACCTGAGCCCTGACATGACTTCAACTCAAAGAAATGAGGAGACAAAAACCCCAAAGCAAAATGGGACCCATCAGAGATGGAACTTGGGTCCTACTCCTTGACATCCAGTAATATATCAAAAGCAGTCTCAGAACAAATAAGATAATTGCACACAAAAGAATACACATATAAAAGAAGGGGGATCCTTCTCAACCAATAAATGAGTCCAACACCTCTGAAAACAAGGGGAAACAGCAAACAAATATACCCCCAAAATTCACAACCCCCCAACAAATGATGCCACTGATACTGATGTGGATGGAATCCCTGAGAAAGATTATAAAAACAAACTTGATTATTAAATTGTTTCATGAACTAAAAGAAGATTTACTAGATGAGTTAAGAGAGCAAATGCATGAGATAAAAGACCAATTCAATGAAGAAACTGAAATAGTGAAAATAAACCAATGAGAACTCCAAGAAATGATGACACATTCCATCAAATTAAAAATTAAACTGTAGCTTCACTACCAGATTAGATTATATAAAAAAATACAACCTCAGTGCTTGAAGAAAGAACTTCAGACCTTGAAGACAGGGTATATAGACTTGAATACAAAGAATACAATAAAGGGAAAAGATTATAGAACATGGGCACAATATTCACGAAGTCTGAGACAACAGCAAAGTCTAAACCTGAGAATCATTGGAATAGAAAAGAATGTGGAGATACAAGCTAAGGATGTAAAAAACACTTTCTATGAGATGATTACAGAAAAATGTTCACGTATCAGAATGAGATAGACATCCACATACAGTATTCCAAATAGACCTGTTCAGATAAGAAACTCTAAAAGATCAAAATCAAAATGCCTAACATAGAAAATAAGGAAAGAATATTAAATGCTACAAGGCAGAAACAACAAGCAAAACAATAAGGCTTACTTCTGACTTCTTACTTCAGACCCTAAAACCAAGGAGGGCCTGGAATGAGATATTTCAAGCTCTAAAAGAAGACAACTGCTAGCTAAAGTTACAATACTCAGCAAAGCTAAGTTTCAAATTTGAGGGGGGAAATAAAAACTTTCCATGAGAGGATCAGACTAAAAAACTCATGGCCACTATACCAGCACAACAAAGAATACTCAAAGATTGATGCCACACCAAGGAACTCAAAAACAAATCTCAAACCTCCCAATAGAAGAAGAGCAATAAAAGACTAATCCAATAAGCAAGAATCAAAATAGATTTGAATAATCAAAACAGATTTGAATATAGCAAAAAAATCAGAATAGCAGGAAACCACAAATAAATATCCATACTAACACTAAATGTTAATGGTCTCAACTCCATAATTAAAAGACATAGATTAGCGGAATGGATTAAAGCACAAGATTCAACTATATGCTCTTTGCAAGAGACTCAAAGATGCTGACAGGCTGAAGATAAAAGGATGGAAAAAAAAAATATTCCACACATACAAATTCTGAAAATAAGCGGGAATAGCTATTCTCATCTGACAAAGCATATTTCAAGTGAACACTAATCAGAAAAGACTAAGAAGGTTACTATATTCTGATAAACAGAACAATCCATCAAGAAGATGTAACTTTCCCTCGAAGGGGAGGGGACATGGGGGCAGGAAAGATGGTGGAATGCAATGGACAACAATGCCCTAGGTTCATGTATGACTGCAAATATGGTGCGACTCTATCTTGTGTACAACCAGAGAAGTGAAAAGTTGTGTTCCATTTGTGTACAATGAATCAAAATGCATTTGGCTGTCATGTAAACCTAATTAGAATAAATAAATAAATAAAAACATAAAAAAGATGTAACAACAGTCAATAAATATGTCCCAAATATCAGTGCACCTAATTACATGAAAAAAATGAAATCCCAGATAGACCCCAATACAATAATACTGGGTGATTTCAACACCAATAGACAGGACATGTAAACCTAAACATCAATTAGTATATTACCAACTTAAATAATAGTATACATCAAATGGACCTAATATATATCTACAGACTATTTCACATTAAACAGCTGGATGTACCTTCTCATCAGCTCTTGCAACCTTTTCCAAAATAGAGTATATCTTAGGTCACAATGTAAGTCTTAGAAAATACAAAAAAAAAATGATATAATTCTGTGCATTCAACCAGATCATAATGAAATGAAATTACAAATCAATAGCAAGAAACATTATAGAAACCTCATAAACACATGGGGATTGAACAAAACTCTTTCAAATGAAGACTACATCATAGAAGAAATGAGAGAAGAAATCCAGAAATTCTTAGAAACTAGTGAGAACAACATATTGAAACAGTATGAAAACATTGCTAAGAGAAAAATTTATAACATGGAATGCCTATATTTTAAAAAGTTGAGAGAATCTCCCCCCCAAAATAAGAATATGCTACACTTTAAGTCCTTAGAAAAGGAAGAACAAACTAATTCAGAGACTAGGAGAATACAGAAAATAGTAAAGTTCAGAGCTGAAATCAATGAGATTGAGAATAAAAAGGAATAAAAAGAAACACATAGGATCAATGTTCTTTGAAAAAACAAACAAGATTAATAAAACCATAGACAAATTAACCAAAAGAAAGGCTGAGATGAAAATATACAAAATTCAAGATGTGAAAGAGAAATAGACACTTGAGAAATTCAGAGTGACATTAGAAACTAGTTTGAAAATTTAGACTTTCAGAGACTGAAAGATGCAGAAGGCATTGACAAATTTCTAGAAACCTATGAGCTGCCCAAATCGAACCCAAAGATATAGGAAACTTAAACAACCCAATATCACATAGTAAAAATGAAACAAGAATTAAAAGTCTTCCAACAAAGTGCAAGACCAAATAGATTCACAGCTGAAAAGAAACCCAACCTTTAAGGAAGAATTAACACCATTCTCAAATTGTTCAATGAAATTGAAAGGGAGGGAACACTTCAAAATATACTCTATGAAGCCAGTATAACTCTGATAACAAAACCAGAAAAAGACACATCAAGGAAAGAAAAAAATAGACCAATATCCCTGATGAGCATAGATGCAAAAATCCTTAATAAAATATTACCAAAACACATCCAGAAGATAATACACCTTGATGAGGTGGGCTTCATCACAGACATGCAAAATTCATTCAGCATATGCAAATGAATAAATATAATTTACCACATAAATATAATTAAGAGCAAGAATCATATGAGCATCTCAATTCATGCAGAAAAGGCCTTTGACAAAATTGAGCACCCATTTATGTCAAGAGAAGCCAGACATGGAAGGAACTTACATTAACATTATAAAGGATAGATATGACAAATCCAAAGCCAACATCACTGAGTGGAGAAAAACTGAAAGAATTTCTTATAAAATTAAGGAACAAGACAAGGATGTCCACTTACCACTCCTTTTTTTTAAAAAAAAAAACAAATATTTTTATTGTATGACAGTCAAATGTATATCATATATACATGGAGTATAACTTCCCATCTTTGTGAGCAATCCTTTTTAAATATAGTTCTTAAAGTACAGCCAGAGCAATCAGGCAAGAGAAGGAAATTAAAGAGATACATACAAATAGGTAATGAAGAAGTCTAACTATCACCAGGCATGGTGGTGCACATGCCTGTAATTCTAATGACTTGAAAGGTCAATCCCTGGTACAAAAAAAAAATTATTTTTGTTTGCTTGAGAACATGATTCTATATACAGAAAGACCGCCCCCCCCCAAAAAATCAGAGGACTTATATATCTAATAAATTAGTTTAGTTAATTAGCAGGATACAAGATCAACACTTACAAATAATTAGCTTTTGTATACTTCAATAGCAGTTCTGCTGAGAAAGAAATCAGGAAAACCATTCCATTCACAATAAACAAAAAAAAAGTAGAAATTAATCTATTCAAGATGGTAAAAGTACTCTACAGTGAAAACTACAGAACACTGAAAAAAGAAGTTGAAGAAGACTTAGAAGATGAAAATACCCCTTATGTTCTTGATAGGCACAACTTATATTGTCAGAATGGCCACACTATCAAAAATAATATGTAGATTCAATACAATCCTCATCAGAATAGTGATGGCATTCTTCATAGAACTAGAAAACATAGTCCTTAAATTCATTTGGAAGACTAAGAGATTCAGAATAGCCTACATAATTCTGAGCAAGAAGAGTGATATGGGACAAACACATCTCAAGTACACTACAGAGCCGAGGGAAACAGAAACAGCATGGTATTGGCGTTACTATAAACATGATGGCCAGAGGAAGACAGGGACAGACCAAATGCTTCCACCCACCTGATACGTGACAAAGTGCCAAAATATATGTTGGAGAAAATTTAGCCTTTTTAAGAAATGGTGCTAGGAAAACTGAATATCCATGCATAGAAGAATGAAATTAGATCCATACATCTCACACTGAACAAAAGCCATCTCAAAATGGATAAAAGACTTAGGAATTAGACCAGAAACCTCACAAGTGCTAGAAGAAAGCAAAGGGTCAACACACCAATATATTGGTACTGGCATCAATTTCATCAAGAGCCTTAAAGCTCAAGAAATAAAACCAAGAATCAATAAATGGAATGCTATCAAATTAAAAAAGCTTCTGCAGAGCAAATGAAACCAGACAGTGGATAGAGAGCATAGGGAATGGGAGAAAATCTTGACCAGCTGCTCCTCTGACAGGGAATTAATATCCAGAAAATATAAAGAACTCAAAAAGCTTAACACCAAATCCAAACAAACAAACAGAAATAACCCAATCAGCAAATGGGCAAAAGAATTAGGCAGATATTTCTCTAAGGAAGAAACACAAATGACCAACAAATATATTTGAAAATTTAGAATTTCTGGCAATCAGGGAATTGAAAATGAAAACCACCCTAAGGTTTCATCTTAGTCCAGTCATAATGGCAATGAACAAGAATACAAACAATAATAAAAGCTGACAAGGTTGTGGGGCAAAAGGTACACTTGTGCATTGTTGGTGGGACTGCAGATTAGTATAGCCACTCTGAAAATAGGAAGATTCCTTAAAAAAATTAGTGATGGAACCGCCATATGACCCAGCTATCCCACTCCTTGGTATTTTCCCACATGATCTAAAATCAGCAAACTATAATGATATAAGCACCACGATGTGTGTAGCATCTCAATTCACAATAGCTAAAGCATGGAATCAATCCAGGTGCCCATCCGTAGATGAATGGATTAAGAACTTGTGGTGTATACACACAATGGAGTTCTACTCAGACATAAAGAAGAATGAAATGGCGGCATTTGCTGGTAAATGGATGGATGTGGAGAACATCACGATAAGGGAAATAAGCCAGACTCAAAGTCAAAGTCAAATGTTTTCTCTCATTTGTGGCAGCTAGAATAAAATAAAGGAAAGGAGAAGGGAAGAGTAGGATATCATAAAGATACAGGGAAGATCAGTAGTGTAGAAAAAGGAGATTGAGAGACAGAGGAGTAGGAAAGGGAGGCAATGTGAAATGAATTATTTAAAAAACCATGTTATATACATATATAAATATACCACAAGGAATTTCATCTTTATATATAAGTAAAAAGAACCAATGAAATATAAATAAATATGGGCTGGGTTTGTAGCCCAGTGGTAGTGCACTTGCCTAGCATGTGTGAAGCACTAGGTTCGGTTCTCAGCACCGCAGATCAATAAATAAAATAAAGGTCCATCGACGACTAAAAACAAATATTTTAAAAAAGGAATATAAATAAATAGATGAGGGAAAGGAAGTCTAGCAGAGTCAGCAAAGGAGAATGGGAGAGAGGAAAATGCATGGGAAGGAAAAATGGCAGGATCCTGAACTGAAGTCAAATTCCATGCATGTATGAGTTTGTTGGGATGAACCCAACCAGTAGGTATAACTATAAAAATAAATAAATAAAGGAGAAACTCAATGATAATTTACCAGTATGTATAAGAAATACACACACACACACACACACACACGTGCATGCACAACACACACAAAAATCCCAAGTATCAGCACCCATCAAGCAGGATAAATTCGACCAAAACACTTTGAAAAGCTAAAGGCGAATGTCCATTAAGCCTTCACCCAACGCTTCCCTCCTAGATATGTTTGCAAAAAGAAATGGACAGAAAAGGCCAGTCCAGGCAATTTATAATAGGATGACTTAAATGACAAGTTACAGGGTGTATTCATGTACACCAATGAAAACCACACAACATGTAATGATACGGGGAAAATCTCAGGACTAAAACATTTAGTTAAAGAAACTCAAAGAATAGTTACCATGAGAGTTCATTTATGTAAAATTTAAAAATAACTAAAAGTTTCTCTACACATTCTTGCACGTATGCTTTATTGCCATTTCGGAAAATTCATTACAAACAGAGAAGGCAAATGTTATGCTGTCAGAAAGGGTATCTCTTTTACACCTTTGTTCAATATTTTTCTTCATTGTTTTTTACTATATTCTTCCCAGAAGAAAATCACAAATCTTGAGCCCTCTGAATGCCTTTGTTCTTGTCTCCCATAGGAACTTGGCACTGCACTTTTAGAGTTCACCAATGTCATTCTACCTTATTATCTTGCTGCATATTTAATGCATAGGCACTACTTTCTATATTTGCTTTTTACAACTTTGCTGGCTTTCTGTTGACTCCCAAATGCTCTTTCTTTCAGGGAGGCTAATACCTTCTGCAAATCTGTTAGACCCCTTTCAGCTTTTAAAAAGTACATCAACCTTTATGATTGCACTATTAAATAGTGTGATTAACAAATAAATTTTTGAAATTAGGAAATAAACAGGCTCTAAAAGAAGTCATAATTTAAGTAGATTGTTAATCTCTTGTTTAATTTATATGTGGTATTTAATCGTAAGTTACCACTATAGCCTCTGATTATTGCTCATATCCAATTATATCTTACTCTGCTATCCAGTAATTTTAGTGTGCAGAATTGCTTGGCAATAAATATATTACCTGAATAGGAAGATGGTTAATAGATAATTCAATATCTATATAATTATAAGCATTTTTCCTTTGAAACTTCAGTATTAATACAAGGATTGCACAGGATTCTGAGAAGTCAAAAGCTTTGCCAATCAGAGAATTTCTTATGTATGTATTTTGAGTAAAATGGCTCAGCCTTAAATATGTACAGTTTGCAGGAAAATGCAAACATCATCAGCCACTAATATAAAGTTTGTTTATGGAAATGAATTGGCTGTTGTTGCATTAATGCTTGCTGTGTTAAGGTACCCCCTAGACAATGTTCATATATCATTTTACATTGATGACAATTTTCTCTATGAATTCCTACAGTAGAGATTACTTGTCCGTTTTTGCAAAAGAGGAAACTCAGTCCTGGGGAGGTAAAATGACTTAAACAAAGCACAGGTGTGGTTAATCCCCCTTTGCTGTTCATGGTTGCTCATGATCAGCAAAGACTTAGAAGTGTGGCTGCTCTAGCTCCACTTCTTCATTCAGAAAGATGTCAGTCAGTAACTGAGCTGTCATTGGGAAGCTCTGATCAAATAAGTGGTGGAAATATTTAGCACTGAGACCAGCAGTGTGAAATGAATATTCACACAAATCATATGCCAGCTCATGACAGAGGTAAAAATTGTTGGAGAAATAGTTGGCTGAAGTAGCTTATCCTTATTACTCCATAAAACTGTAGATGTCACTTTTTTGGTTCATTCCTAACCTCAGACATAGTGGCTGCATGCAGGAAAGTATGCATTCATTCAGCTTCTGCATGCTTTGCCCCAGCAAGTTTATAGCTCCAGGCTTATGTTTACCAGCTCAGCTTCCTCCATGGGAAGAAAATTGTCTTTCTAATAGTTGCAGAGAGAAGCCTGAGGTTCTTGACTGCACTTCATCTGTTGGTCATACACCAAGTACGGGCACAGACCTCCACTCATGGTGGCAGTGTTCTCGTTGGATAGATGATGGACAGTCACATACTGAACACACTGTGTTTTCAAACATGCTGCCTTAAGACAGTCATTTCAACACCTATGTCACTGAAGGAGTGGGGAAAGGATTTCTATTTTCATCTCAGCAGTTTCCATACAAGAGAATGGCCATTCCAGGAGTGGTATTTATAGATGTGAGGGCTAATTCAACTGCCCTTATGTAGTAGGGGGACTTGAGAGAGGGGAGCGAACTTCCCTTGGTAAGTAAATAGCGAGCATGTATGAGTGAAATGTTGTAGTAGGGGCATAACTTGGAGTCTTGATTCTCTTACCCACATATCAATCCTGTTTTTCTTGTCCTGACTTTAAAATGTTCTATGAATTATCATTTGTTATGACTTTCCAGTAGTCATTCCATTTACAATCAAAACTGTGGGATGGGGTTATATTTGTTTTGATTATGGATAAACACTTGACATTTTCAAATTTACGTCTTTGTTGTTGAGTTTGTTTAAAATATGGAAGTTTTAAGTTTTGTGTGGGGAACGGTGAAATATTACGATATGCAATGAAACCTGAGTAGTTTATTTAAATAATAAAAGTGCAATGTCTCCATCAACTTGCAAGTCATTAGAGATATTTCTTAGAGGTAACCTAATGCCTCATATGTCTGCATGTCCCTGCTGGAAATTTGATGAAGGATTCCCTGTGCAGTCTAGAGTGAAGGATGAAAGATTCGGATTGAATTCTGCATTCAGCCTATTCCTGCTTCATCCAATAAAGTGAGGGTGGAGTAATCAATCTCTATGTAAAATACAGGAGCATCATCCCTAGAGTTAATTCAGAGTCAGAGAAAGAATAACATCCTTCACAGTCAAGCAAATACTTTCTTTATTGAGAGTAGGTCAACCAGAGCCCAAGCTGCTTAGAGAAAACAAATGAAATACAATAATCTTTGGAGTACCTACCATCAATGCCAAGTGCCCAGATAATCTTTCAAAGGACAAATGGGTAAGCAAAGTCCCTTCGTAGTCTCATGGTGTTGTGAATGTCTAGTAAATGAACATTTCCAATTCATAAGCCACTGCAGGTTCAACATGATTTACCGTCAACAGGAGGCAGTTTGCAGAAACCAATGGAAGGGAAGCTCTTAAGGAAGGTTTTAAGGTTTAAAAGACTTTAAGAAATATTTTCAAGAAAAGAAATTCATGACGGCTCCCAGTTGGCAGTTTCCCCAAAGAGTACATATGAAAAAATTAACTCCCCCAACTTTTTCAGAAATAGAATACAAAGAGAAAACAAAACAAAACAGAGTAGATGAGCTTTTTCCTGGCATCCAGATGAAGTCCCCATCGTTAAGGAGCAACTGGCCTAGCAAACACTTCCCTCTCGTGAAGTCTGGCTTGAGATGTGATGCTCTTTGTACAGCATCAGCAAGTCAATCTGTATTTGTACAATATTTGCTTTCCCTGTGGTTTACTAGATTCTTAGGATTTCCCTCTGAAATGTTGTATCCTCCATTCAGATTGTAGCTTCTGCTCTAGAACAGGGATAGCCACCATTTTTCTGCCAAGGACTACACAGTAAATCATTTGGGTCTGTTGAGCAGACAGCCCAGTACCACAGTTGCTCAACTACATCACTGTACTCGTGAAAACCACGACATGAAGACGGGTAGCAAAGCTTGAGTCAGAAGGTTCTAGAAGAAGGCAGCATTGCCAACAGAAGTTGGTTCACAACACCGTGCCCCACCCCACTGCAGTTGTATTTATAGCGGGAGGAAAGGAAGTGACGTGAGGTGCAGAAATGCTCTCTGATTGGCTGTGGTCAGCCCTTGCCTTATATGGGCATGGCCTGATTAGTTGGCAAGCTGTGATTGGCTGAAGCTTGACTCTGTCAAGAATACCCTCTGAAGTTAGTGGTTTGTGTTCACATGCTCACATATGGAGGCCGCTGTGGGCCAAATCTTATCACTCAAGTATGGAAACAGGCTTAGGCCAAACTTATGAATCTAACAGTACTACCAAACCATCAATAAATAAGCAGAAGAATGAGGGTGGCTGTGTTCCAAGGAAACTAGTCACGGCCAGGCGGCCAGCTGGATTCAAGCCCTCATTTGGCATCTCCCATTATAAAAAATGTCTTATTCTAACCCATGCCATGGGGTTAACTTAAGCTTGACTGGTTACAGAGGTGGTTGTGGTTATATAATAGCCAAGACGTAAGTGACTGCTGCATGACCCAGAGTGATTCTAGGATTACTAGTAACAAATATAACTAATTCTTCTGACATAACCATGGGAGTTGTGGGTGGGTCTCAGAAGTTCCCATGTTCTGACTGTTAATTCTTTTGGAAACACCAAGTTGTAATTTCATTTACACACTTCTACACATATGTGTTGAAAATTATTTTTGGATCCCCGTGGCATGTTGTAGGTGACACAAATGCACTGTTTAGGAACATCGTGAGTACAGATTATGTCACAGGCCCCATCTGGGCATGATGAGTAAACCATATTCTGTTTTACTTTGGTTGCAGAAACTTTTGTTTCTGAAGCTATGTCGTGAAGTTCTTTTACTTTTCAAAAGGCTGCTCTTTTTTTGGGCTTTGTAAAAGAAGGTACACTATCAAGTTAGTTCTAATGGGAGCAGTCGAGTGGTTAAGACTCTTTAACAAATGAACTTGGAAATCAGATAAATCTATACCGTACCCTACCTCTGCCTCTCAACTGGATTTTGGGATTGGATGTTCATGACACAACTTCTTTGAGCCTCTGTTTCTTCAGCTTCATAGTAGAGACAGCAGATGATGTGTGTAAAATTTACAGCTATTGTGGTATTATCTCTAGTGAGACAGGGGAAGCCACTCACGTGCTGCAGAGTAGGTCCCTCCCATTAATATCATCATCAGTGAGGTGCATGGCTGTCCCTTCTGCTTGGCACATATCCATGCTGCGTTCTGGTCCCTTCGCCTGGACATCCCTTGTTTCTAGGTGGTTGAGAGTAAGTCTGCCCTCAAGGCTGGTCCCAGGCATAGGCACATGACCTAACTTGGCCAGAGGCTGAATTTGCATATGAGTGAATAATCCATTTCCACCCAGGTGATTGAGTTCTTGCACTAATTTTTAAAGCACGTGCATTTGGACTTGTTGGCAGGGACCTCACCCGAAGCTGTGCTAGTGTGAATCTGTGCATCGTTGTTATTGCTGAATGCTCTGTCTCGAGGTGGGTTCCTGTCGCTTTGTGTTGGATGAGTACTTACAAATGCACCTGATTATTTTATGTTTGTTAGGACAGTTTATATCAAGTGATCAATGTCTCAGGATGCATTTTTCAAATGTATTTTTTACTCTCTGGTGGAATAGTAGATGTGGTTAAATTCCTTCCTTCTCAAGCTTTTCTGTTTCTTCATTTCCTTGCCCTGGCCCAACCCTCCCCACCTTCACCTTCCTCCTCTCTCTTCTTTCTCCCTCTCCCCCTCCCTCTCCTCTTTGTCCTCCTCCTCCTTCTTTTCTTCTTCCTCTCTCTTTATTTCTCTCTCTTTTTCTCTCTCATTTTTTGATCTTAGAGAGCAGAATCAGACTAATCATGTAGCCAGACCTAAACTTGTTCTAAGGCTCAGACATTTTATTTTGTCCAGTGAGATGACAGAGTTCTTGATCTGGTTTTTTCTAAGAACTCAAAATTAGATGTCATGTCTGAGCATGGTAAAGCTCTCTCCTTTGCCCATGGGAGAACACTTTGTCCTAAGGGGTACAGTAACCTGCCCAAGGTCACATAGCAGTTGTCTGAATGGATTGAGAGTCAGGCTTCCTACACTTGTAGAGTTCCCTTTTGATGTCCTTCTGTGTATTTCCAGGCCATCTTTCTTGTGCTACATGAAAACATGCATAAGATTTCTCATATAAAAGCAGGAAACAGCCACAGATGTATCTGTTTTGTACACAGAAACTAATTATACCCATAAAAATAATAGCATCTGTTTAGATGCAGGTAATAGCTTACCAGAGCTGTAAAAACTTGTTAGCAGTATTTTTAAGTACACAGGATGCTCTGGATGGCGCTTTAGCTGCCACATATTTATACCTTTGCACGGATTTCCTGGAGCTTGAATTACAAATAAATATGAGATGACCTTGGAGTGGAATAAGCAACCTTGAAGAAGTTACTTAGCCACAGTGAACCTCAGTTTCCTCATTTGTGAAATGGTTATAACATTGGCAATTTTAGCTACGTAATATAAATAAAGATCAAATCAGTAATGCCTGTGAAATGTGAGGCACTGGGCTGGGCACAGAGTTTCTTGGTCTGCTCAGATTGGTTTGGATCTGAAATGTCTCCCAAAGCCTCACATGTTACAGGCTTGGTCCCCACCTTGCATTACCAGGAGGTCGTGGAGCATAGGATAGGGGCCTAGTGGGAGGATTTAGGTCACTGGCAGCATTTCCTTGTGGAGATTATGGGACCATGGTCTCTTTCTCTTTCACATTGGTCCTGAGGTGAAGGTATCACCTCTGCCACAAGTTTACTGTGATGTACAGCACCACCACAGACCCAAGGTGACAAGGCCAATTGCTCATGAACTAAAATGTGCAAAACTGTTAGCTATAAAAACCTTTCTTCTTTATAACTTGATTTATCTCAGGTACTTTCAACAGCAACAAAAAGCTGACTAATACAGATTGCCATAACAAAACGCTGTAGACATGGTGGTTTAAACAATGAATAGTTCTCATACTCTGGAGGCTGAGAAGTCTGACATCAAGGTGCCCACTAACATGACTTCCTGCCTTCCAGACAATCACCATCTTGCTATATCCTCACATGAACTTTTTTCTGAGTTCTGATGGAGAGAGCCAGAGATATCTCTCTCCTTTGTATAAGGCCACTAATCCTCTTATAGGCTCCATTCCCATGACATCTGCTAATCCTAATTACCTCTTAACTTTCCTATCTCCAAATACCATCACACAGGGGGCTAGAACATCAACATAGGAAAAGGAGGTTATGAACATTAAATCCATGGTGCATAATAAGTGTTCATCTTAGGTTAATATTCATTACGATATTATGATCATTTTGTTACTATCTTGTCTTTGAGCTCAAAGTCAAACCTTTGCACAGGCTCGCTGTTTGGAGGTGTGTCTATCCTCACCCATGGTATGAGCTTGTGTACAGATTTTGGTGAGCTTCCTCAGGCATTTGTCATGGAACAGACTGTGCCTAAAACTGGTGTACAGTGCGTGTGTGAAATGGGTGACAACCACAGGTTGCTCTATTTGTATGATAATAGTACAGTTAAAAATAAATAGACTCCCATACTCCTGGAAGATAGAACCACAATTTCAGGAAGCCAGTGAGTTCATTAGTTTCTTTTAACGACCTAACCAATAACATTCCACACATTACAGCCTTCCACTGGGAGCCCTAAAAAAAGAAAATGTAGCTTTTTGTGTCGCAGCCTGAATTCTATTGGTATGATGGGTGGTGGTCCCACTCAACAGCGAGACATTAGCGAGCGGTTGTGCAGGGGAGTGGATAGGGAAGGGAGGATGGCCAGGAAATACTGTAGGAGCATCTTTGGAAAGGACTGTCAGGCTCTCTCTCTCTCTCTTTTTTCCCTCTAGAAATGCAAAGCATTTGATTTGAACCAGGTGGTGTATCTGTTTCAGAGGGTTCCTACAGGGACTTGCTGAGACCTCATAAAATTGAGGTCCAAATTGGTATTTTACCTGCGATATTGGCACCTCTTTGTCATTGTTCTTTATGGGGATGTTTATCTTTGCTTCTCACGCCACTTAAGGTAGGAAATTATCAATCCGATTCCATCAGTTGTCTTCTAGGAGAATGGCTTTCCAGTGGTCACATGCCTACAGGTAACTTCAGATCTGTCTTGGAATTCAGGACAGGACACGACCTTGTCCATGTATAAGCCGCTCTCAGAACATCCTGGGTCAATGAATATTCCCTACCTGTGCTGACAGGGAGCTACGGGCTCCAGGGGGTGACATCGGCACTTGAAATACGGTCATTGGGGTGGAGAAATTGAATGTTCAGTTGCATTACATTTCAGTTTTGATGAAATTGAATGAATAGTGACTCCCCTGTGGAACACTGCAGCTCAGAGGTCAGTGAGAGTCGTCTCACTTGTCCCTGCCTGGGTCTCCTCCCTGGGAAAGCCTTCCAAGGGCTCCGGGTGCATCTGCACAAAGGAGCAGCAGGAGGAGTGCAGGGGGCCCAGCTGCCACCTTCCCCCCTCTGAAGTCCTGTGGCCCTCACTCCATGGCCGTCGCCACCCCAGGCATCTTTCATCTTGTCCTGTCTGCTATTCCATGACTCAGGACACCATTGTCCTTCTACCTCCCAAACAGCCCCCTTTCTCAATTCCCTTAATTAATCTACTATTAGCTGTGGCTTTCTGCAGAGATGCTCCTTTGGAATTCCTGGCAAGACCAACTGTCCGTATTTCACAGTCTTTGTCCCCTGTTGAGATTCTATACTCGTTTGTATGGTGTTCATTAAGATCTGGTGCTCCTGCCAGGCTACCATTCCAAGGAAGCAGGGACTGTATCTACTTCTGGTTGTGATTACATTGTCCCTGATCAGCATGGCACATGGTGCCTAATATTTATTTTTGAGCACAAATGTTTGGAGTACTTCTTAAAAACAAAATTCACAATAGCTAAGCTATGGAACCAACCTAGGTGCCCCTCAACAGATGAATGGATAAAGAAATGTGGTATATATATACACAATAGAATATTATGCAGCCATGAAAATGACTTTTTGACATTTGCCGGTAAATGGATGATCTAGAGACTATCATGCTAAGTGAAATAAGTCAATCCCAAAAACCAAAGATCAAATGTTGTCTCTGGTATGTGGATGCTAACAAGAGTGGAGGACAGATGTTCAGTGGATTAGAAAAAGAAGAATAAAGGGAAAGGAGGATGGATAGGAGTAGGAAAGACAGTGGAATGTATCAGACATAACTTTCCTATGTTTGTGTATGAATATACTACCATTAAAATGCCACATCACAAGAATGTACAACCACAAGAATGGGGTCTTAATTAGAATAAGTTATACTCCATGTGTGTCTAATATGTCAAACTACAGTCTACTGTCATGTATGTCTAAAAAGAACAAATTTTTAAAAATGCAAATTCTTTTGTTCCCTGCCCTCAAGATTCAATCCAGGCACTTCAAAGAGATATGATCAGTCAACAAATATATGAAAAAATATTTAACATCTTTACCAGTTAGAGAAATGCAAATTAAATCTATACTGAGATTTCATCTCACTCCAGTCAGTATAGCAATTATCAAGAATACCAGTAACAATAAATGTTGGTGAGAATGTAGGGTAAAAGGCACGCTCATACATTGCTGGTGGGACTGCAGATGGGTTCAACCACTCCGGAAAGCAATATGGAGATTCCTCAGAAAACTTGGAATGGAACCACCACTTGACACAGCCATCCCACCCCTCGGTTTATACCCAGGACTTAAAAACAGCATACTACAGTGATGCAGTCACATCGATGTTTATAGCAGCTCAATTCACAATAGCTAAACTATGGAACCAATCTAGATACCCTTCAACAGATGAATGGATAAAGAAAATGTGGTATGTATACACAATGGAATATTACTCAGCCATAAAGAGAAATGAAATTATGGCACTTGCTGGTAAATGGATGGAACTGGAGCCTATCATGCTAAGTGAAATAAGCCAATCCCTAAAACACCAGAGGCCAAATGTTTTCTCTGATATGTGGATGCTAATACACAATAAAGAGGGTGAAGGAGGGAGGAATAGAAGTACTTTGGATTAGACAAAGGGGAATGAAGGGAAGGGAGAGGGAAGGCAATAAGAAAGACAGTAGAATGAATGGGATGTCACTTTCCTATGTGCATATATGGATACATGACCAGTGTAACTACCCATCAGGTACAACCAGAAGAATTGGAAATTATACTCCACATGTATAATTATACTCCGTATGTATAATATGTCAAAATACATTCTACTGTCATGTATAACTAATAAGAGCAAAAATTTTTTAAAAAGATTCAATTCCGTAAGGTCCTCATTTTTAACAAGCACTTAAGCTGCTTCTGAAGCAAATCAGCCGTGGACTGTTCTTAGAAATCATTTTCTAGATAGTCTCCAAGGATGAGAAAGTTTGTAGTTTTCTTTGAGTGAAAGGGGCCTTGAATAGTAGATCCCAGGATTAAAAGAGGGGCCTTCTTAGTCTCCCATATGACACGTTTGAGCAGAGGAGTAAAACTGAACAAAACTGAAAGCTATTGCAGTTTCATAAGGCACCCAGCAGGCAACTTTTAGTCTAATGAAATAAATAAGTGAAATTTGTATGAAGGGAGGAAAAGTTCTGGATATTCTGGTGAGTTCAATAAAACTATGACGTAACTGCTCAAAAATGGCTGCTATTAAAAGTCAACTGGTGAGTTGTATTATGATACTGGGAGAGAAAAACTGGGTGTGGTGGTGCACATCTGTAATCCCAGCAACTCAGGAGGCTGAGGCAGGAGGATGGCATGTTTGAGACCAGCCTGGGCAAGTTAGCAAGACCCTGTCTTGAAATTTAAAAAAATAAAATAAAAAGAGCTGAGGGTCTAACTCAGTGGTAAAGCACCTCTGAGTTCAATCTGCTGTACCAAAAGAAGAAAAAAAAAGGAAAAGGGTAACCTGTCCAGGTAAAGGGGAACCCCACTGGCCGGCAGGGTGATTTGCCTTGCGGATGCCCAGGAAGCTGGCTGATAGAGCAAAAAGGGACACCTGGTAGAGGGTAGGTGGCCGCTGCGTCTTCCACCTGGAAGGTGGGCTGCAGAACCAGAACCTCCCTGGCCTAGGTTCTTACCTACTTTTTTTCTGATTGAAAAAGCCCAGGCTAACAGGAGGCCATCCATTCCTTTTTCCAAAAGTTCAGGGATATGTAAGAAGCCGGGTCTGTGGACAAGACAGAGCTTCCTTCTCCGGTCACTTAGCCATCCACTCTGTGCTTGCTGGAGGGGGGCCCAGGGCCTGCCATCTGGGACCCGACCACTTGGGCTGGGAGCTCTTTCTTCATTATTTATTAGCATCACTGGCTGAGGAAGTCGCCTCAGAATGTGAACACCTCAATTTTTTTGTTGTTGTCATTAAAGGAAAAAAATCTTGTAAAAGAAAAATTCCTACCTTCTGGAGGAAGGTGATAATCATACCTGTTCCACGGTGAGGTAGCAAGGAGGGGGTGAGCAATACATTAGGAACCTGGAATGGTGACAGGACAGCGGCCACAATATTAGTGCCACCTGATTTGATTTGTTCATGTTTTCGAGTGGAGTTTTGCTCCCTGTGTTCTTCCAGGTGAAAAATCTTTAACTTGAGAAGGTTTATAGTCTAGTGATGGGGCAAAGAAGACAGTATTCAACAAACAGAAACATCACTAATTTGAAATAAAACAGTAATAATTAGCAATTAATAGAGTATGCTCTAAAATAATAAGTGTACTGTGAAAAAGGAAAAAAAAAAAAGAAAAGAAAGAAAGAAGGAAAAGTGCCTGAGGGTATTGAGAATGAAGGTAAGGAAATTGCAATGCAGATGTATTTGAAGGCTCATTAGAATATTTTTGTTATCCAAAGCACAGAGAAGTTCAGTAGCTTTCTTAAGGTCACACAGCAAATATTAAATGTTTGACTTCAGTGATCCTGATTATGGCCACTTGGTGGACCCACAGAGATCCTGTGGTTTGGAGGAGGTGGTGGAATAAGCCATGTACATTAGAAAGAAAAGCATTCCAAGCAGATGGTACAGCTAGTAGAGAGGCATCACGGTGGAGCCATCCTGGCGTGTTGGAGGCAGAACTATGAGTCCATTGTGAGAAACGTGAAGTTCAAGGAGAAGCATTTGGGTCAGAGATCATGGGAGGATGCGATCCATGGGGACCATTTGCACTGGATTGAATGATGATGTCTCCTTGAGATCCACTGCGGAGTCCTCACCACTGAGCTGCTGGCATTAGAAGGTGGGGTTTCTGAGAGGTGATGAGGTCAGCAGGATGGGGGCTCCTGAATGGCATTAGAGAGCTTGCGTTTCCTCTGCTCTCTGCCAGGTGGAAATACCAGAGGGTGGCCATCTGCTAACCAGAAGGAGGCTCTTCCCCAGGACCTGACCATGCTACCACCCTGACCTCAGACTCCCAGCCTCCAGAGCTGTGGTAAATGTTGAAGCCACCAGCCTGTGCCCATTAGCCAGAACAGCATGCTGTCGCCTGCCCAGCAAAGACACCATCATTCAGAATTTGCCACTTACACACTTTAAGATGGAAGATCTTAGAATGTTTCTTTTTTTTTTTAAGTCATCATTCTGGGAAAATGTTAAATAAGTAAGAAAACAAGGCACTTATTATTGAATTATTGTATGACACTATAATTCTAGAAATAAATTCTGAAAAGAAACACAGTAACATGCTATCAGCGACAAGCATCTTGTGTATGGAACACGGCTAGATTTTATTTCCTCTTTTAACCTTTCAGTATTTTTCAAATTACATGAAATGAGTATGTATTACGTTTATGGTCAGAAAATAGAATATCACTTTCTAAAAGATGATTGGTAGCCAAGCAATCAAAAGTAAAGTATTAATATCAAATAATAAATTTATCAAGCATTTAGCTACTTTAGGTGGTATATAGGGTACTGAGAGTTGCTAGGGAGAATGTCTCACTGAGATCTGACGGTCTGATAACTGGAAATGAATTTCCTTTGCTTTGATTCCTGAGCAAACACTTTACTTCTACTACGGAGAATAATAGATTTATGTATATTTGACCTCAGGATAAACATACATTGTTTTTCCCTGACATCAGATGGTTTCTGTGTGCGTGTGGCCTTTTCCATAAATGTGGATACAAACTTGTGCATCTGAAATTGAGTTATTTTATCAGCTTTTTTACTACTGTAATCAAAAGACCTGACAAGAAGAATTTTAGAAAAGGAAAAGTTTATTTGGGGCTCCTGGTTTCCGAGGTCTCAGTCCAAAGATGACCAGCTCCCTTGCTCTGGGCCTCAGATGAGGTATAACATCATGGCAAAAAGCCCCATGAAGGCAGGCAGCTCAGAATGTGGCCATCAAGAAACAGAGAGAATCTTCTCACCAAAGAACCTCAAAGGCACATCCCCGTGACCCACCTCCTGCAACCACACTTTATCTGTCTACAGTCGCCGCCCAGTTAACCCCGATTGGATTATTACACTGACTAGGTTGACTCTCATAACTCAATCATTTCATCTCTAAACTTTCTTGCATTGACTCACACATGAGCTTTTGCTGGAGACCTCATATTTAAGCCATAACATGAGTAGAGTTTAAATTTAAAGGGAGTCTCTTAAATTTCATGTGAAGTTCAGGAGATTATAAATTTAGTCCGAATTTATAAAATATTATGTCCTGTAGGAAGATATTATAATTCTATTATATCTTTGAAATGTTAATTTCATGTTGGGATTTGGATAAACTATAATTATGTCATAATGATACTCATTTTTGCAAGAAAATTATACCAATAGAAGGAGATTTAAGCATGTGTTTTGCATATGCTTTTATAATTGTTCTCTTTTTCAGTAAATTCTTTCTATCCACATTACAGAATGGCTGAGTATTATAGTTCAAATTAAGGAAAATTGTGTTTAAAAATAATATTTTCTCTATGTCCCATTATTTGAATTGAAATCAGATATACCGTATACATTAGAAATCTCTCTGTAGTCAGTGGCAGGTAACTCTGACTAGATTAAGGGAAATTACCAATATATACAAAAGAAAAAGATCCAGAAATAGATTTATCTTCGAGTATAGGTGGACTCAAAGAGTGGGCCCCATTTTTAGGGCTTTATTTATTACCATTTCATCCCTACTTTTAACTTTGGTGAATAAAGTAGAGGTAGCTCTAGGATTTTCCTTTTGTGGGCAAGATTCTGAAGTAGCATAAAGTTCCCATTCTCGCAGTAAAAGAGTAGAAAGAAATAAGGAAATTCTTCCAACCTTCATGGAAATATGTTCTGGGTGGCCCATCTAATCCATATGTCCAAATCAAGTAACCAAAGAAATGGCAAGACCCAGTTCCCCCAGGAAATCAGTCTTGACCTTTCTTCCTAAAGAATCTGCAGTGGAAAATCAGGAAACAAGTGTTGATGGGTAGATATCACACTCCACAGATATCATAGATATCTATGAGATAGAATAAACATTGCTAGAAAACTTTTGTAAGTGTAGCAGTCAGCTTCTGCTGCCTAACAAACAACCTCATTGGCCTATTATAACTATTTTTCTTTTTTTAAAGTCTGTTGATTAGGTGCACTTGTGTAATTAATTAATAGCCACCCAGGGTAGTTTTCTGTAATCAAACATAGCAGGAGAGCAAAAGAGCTGAGTAGAACTATGAAATGCCTTTTAAAAGTTCAACTTAGAAGAGGGACACAATCACTCCAGCCCACATTCTACTGGAAAAAGCAAGTCATGTGGTTAAACTTGACATCAACAGGATAAGGAAATGTGCTCCTCCCACTTGAATGTAGGGAATGCACCTTCCCTACATTCAAAGGATCAAACAAAGGAGTTTGCCATTATAATGTAGGGCATGGGTGAAGAATTGAGAGCAATAATCTAATTTACCAGAGCAGGGGTCCGATATTCCCTTAGTGACAAAGTTAACTATCAGAAGACTTCTCTGCCTTTCAGGTCTTCTCCTAGAATTTATATTCATATCAAATGGAGTTTATTGTTAAGACCTAAGAGAGTCCACTCTATTGCATTTCTGTACCAATTAGATTGTTTTTTGGTTTTATTTTTGTACCAGGATTGAACTCAGGGGCACTTGACCACTGAGCCCCATCCCCAGCCCTATTTTGTGTTTTATGTAGAGACAGGGTCTCACTGAGTTGATTAGTGCCTCACCAGTGCTGAGGCTGGCTTTGAACTCGCAATTCTCCTGTCTCAGCCTCCCTAAGTGCTGGGATTACAAGAGTGAGCCACCGCGCCTGGCTTAGGTTTTACACTTATGTATGCATATCCAGTCGTATCTTGGTATCCATGGGCTGGGTCCAGGACCCCTCTGCAGATGCCCTCATCTGTGGATGCTTAGGTCTCGTGTATGAAACCGTGTAATACCTCCATACAGCCTATGCACATCCTCCTCCACACTTTAAATCATCTCTAGATTACTTAGCATACTTAATACAATCTCAGTGCTTTGTAAATAGCTGTTATGCTGTGTTGTTTAGAATAAGCAATGCGAGAAAATAAGAAATCTGCACATGCATGGTTCAGAGGTGGTTATTTTTCAAATCTTTTTGATCCATGATTGGTTGAATCTATGGATGCAGAACATGCAAATATGAAGAATCAACTACACTTTTAAAAAATAACTCATCAATACCACATGATTCAAGGTCACAATTATTGCTCATGTTTCCTGTATTATAGTTTTGAATACCATACTTTGTTGAAATCTTGGTATAGTTTAGAAGAATTCTGATGTTAATTTCTAGTTTTCGGTTTAAGTTTTTTTTTATAGTTCTTTTGATTAATTTTCTGGAGAATATTTTCTAAAACCCACAAAGGAAATTTAGGCTCAATCACCATTACTATTGAATACCCTGGGGATGGATTGGTTAGTGTCATAACTTTAACATGAGACAAGCGCATTTTTGTGCAGTAATTTGGTAAATCATCATGGCAGATCATAGCAAATTACCCAACTTTGTTCTGCTTGATGGATAATATGTTCTAGATGAGCAAACAGGTATTAGTTATACACAGCTGCAGCTTGTTTCAATCACAATTCCTCTCTCTACTCCTGGATAAATTGGCAACTTGCCTCATCTTGATCTTTATTGTACTTTTTCAATGTAGTTCCAGGTTGCTGGTCCAAAGGGCATCTGTACCAAATTACACATACCTATAATTTCATCTTGCAGAGGAGGTCCAATTTTTGTAATACATATTAATACATGCTAAATAAATCATACACTAATGCAGCTATAATACATTATTTTTGTTCTTTCAACTCACCTTGTGTATTAATTCCTTGAAGGCTGTCCTTTGTGACTGTGATAGCTGAAGAATTGTCTTTCATGAACTTTGCAAGCAGCAGTTGCCCTGTATAATTGGTGTATCTGGTCCTTTGGTGTCTGTGTCACTGTTTGGCATGGCAGTATGCCACGGTGGAACTGTTCCTGCACAGCAAATTTCTCAAGCATTGCTACTGAAATTCTGGGCCCTGAATTCTCTGTTCTGGGGGGGTTGTCCTATGCATTGTGGCATGTTGAGATCTTCTCTGGCCTCTCCCCACTATGTGCCAGTACCACTCTCCCACTCTAGGTTGTAACAATGAAATGTCTCCAGTTGGCAAACGTCTCCTGTTGGGCAAACTCAGCCCTGTTGAGCATTACTGATATAAAGTGAGTTTTAATAAATGGGCACATAGTTCAGCCTTCCCACTCAACACTCGTAATCTTATTTAACATTGTTGGCTTGTCAGTATAGAGATTCTTCAGAAAACTTAGAATGGAATCACCATTTGACCCAGTTCTCCCACTCCTTGGCATATCCCCAAAGGACTTAAAATCAGCATGCTATAGTAATGTGGCCACATTGATGTTCATAGCAGCTCAATACACAATAGCTAAGCTATGGAATCAACCTAGTTGCCCTTCCACTGAGGAATGGATAAAGAAAATGTGGTATACATACACAATGGAAAATTACTCAGCCATAAAGAAGAATGAAATTATGGCATTTGCTGGTAAATGGATGTAACTGGAAACTATCATGCTAAGTGAAAAAAGCAAATCCCCCAAAACAAAGGCAGAACATTCTCTCTGATATGAGAAGGCTGACTCACAATAGGAGAGAGGAAGAGTGGAGGTTCACCAGATTGGACAGGGGAGGTTGGGGGAAAGGAGGAGGATGGGAATGGGAAAGACAATAGAATAAATCAGACGTAAATTCCCTAGTTCATAAATCAATACATGACCAGTGTAACTCCACATCATGTACAACCACAAGAATGAGATCCTAATTAGAATAAGGTATACTTCATGTATGTATAATACGTCAAAATACATTCTACTGTCATGTGTAATTTGAAAAGAACCAAAAAGTATTTTTAATGAAAACAGAAAATAGGATAAAATTGTTGGCTTGAAATTTGACAAAGAAATGAGAAATCAATGAGGTGATACAGCTCAAATAATGTATTCTATGGGCAATAATGGTTACATATCAGGAAAAAATTTTTTACCTTTTATTAAGATGTTTCATTTAGATCTTTATAGAGCTGTGAGCTTCTGATCTACCAGGACACTTTCTGTTCTGTTATTGATGCCTTCCTTTTCTCTATTGTTATTCTTTTTATTGTTCCCTTGATGGCTGTTAATTTGAGAGATGGCATTTGTTCATCCTCTTTGCTCACGTGAAATATTTCACAACAGATGTTGTTGTAAGTGAGCTCCATTATGTCTACAAAAACTCACTCTGAGTAGGGATTTTATGTAAATTAGAATGGTCCAGGGAGCAAGAATGCTTTTCATTTGGAGACAGAATGATTTTGTATTAATTGAACATAGTTATTAAGTGATTCTGTGACTTTAGTGTATCAGGTGGCAGGGCTAGCAGAACAGGTTTCAAGATATCATTTCTTTATAAGAATATTTTGCCCTGAAAGTCCACAATTCTGAAATCTGAACAATTTCTTAAAGCTTTAATGTAGGTTCCTTAAGATAACTTTGAGGGGGAAATACAACCTAGCAGGAAAAGAATGGCTTTTGATTAAATAGAACTGGATTCCAATTTTGATTCCTGTCTACTAGCTACATGAATCTGGACAAGTTGCTCAAACTCTCTGACCCTTGGGTTCCTTATCAGTGAATAGAGATAGTACCTTTTACTGGAATGGGAATGGAAGCCATGTGTTGGTTAAGGACAGTTAGACACATCTTGAAAGAGTTTCCTGCACACACTCAGCACGTCATTCTCTCCTACCAACTGTTCCACTGAAAGCTGTATTCATAGAGTCACCCCAAAACCTACTTATTCACAAATCCAGAGGACACCTGATGGTCCTTTTTTCTGACCAACTCTTCCTTTGCCTTAAATCAAGGATCAGCAAACATTTTCTGTAATGAGACAGACAGTAAATGCTTTTGATTCTCTGGGATCTGTGTCAGCTCCTCAACTTCGCGATTACAGCGCCTGAAAGAATCCTAGTCAATATATAAAAGGTTGACCATGGCTGTAACCAACGGCGCCTTGTTCACTAGAATGGAGAGCTGGCCAGATGTGCCCCATAGAAGTAATTTGATGACATGTCATCTTCTCATTTCCCTTGGTATCCTCGAGGAATCTGGCTACCAAATATTCATCTCCTATGCCTTTGATCATTTCTTCTCCATTTCCTTCAATGATTTTTCTTTTCCTGCCCAAACATTAATTGTGTCAATTAAGAAAGTTCCAGGTGGGAAGAAAAAGGAAACATATTTCCAAAGGGCACCCTAATTTTTCTTCCGGAAGACTTTGAACTCTGCATTAAGTATGAGTCCGAGGAAGACCTACAGGCTCTTTTCTATCTGAAGTCTGCCCACCTTTCCACCATATCAATCTCTCACTGCCTGCTGGACATCCCAAGATAGTTTCATCTCTCAAGTTGTCCAGAGCTTGCTTATCCTGGGCTTTGCATATTTTCTGCTTCTTAGATTTTCCTTTACTTTTTCTCTTGGACAGATTGTATTCATCTTTAATATTTAAGTTAGCTCCACATTCATATTTATGTTAGCTTCTTTCTTCTAAGACTTCTTTGAATCCCTGCTCAAGATTTTTGGATTAGGAATTTTTTCTACGTGTTTTCTTTGATCATTTATATCTATTTTAGCTTTTCTCATATCGGGAGGGTC
>PVHX01009834.1:61136-75401 GCA_004024805.1 Geosciurus inauris
TAAAGAGCTCAAAAAACTTAACACCAAAAAAACAAATAATCCAATCGATAAATGGGCTAAGGAGCTGAATAGAAACCTCTCAGAAGATGATGTACAATCAATAAACATATATATGAAGAAATGTTCAACGTCTCTAGCCATTAGAGAAATGCAAATCAAAACTACCCTCAGATTTCATTTCACCCCAGTCAGAATGGCATTTATTCAAAAGAAATAAAACTTTATGCTCACACAAAAACTTTTACATGAATGTTTATAGCAGTTCTATTCCTAGGAGTAAAATACTGGACTAATCCAGATGTCCTTCAGCAGGTGAATGGCTGAATATCTATTGTTGAATATCTATATTATTGGTACATGGGACAACAATATCTATATTAAATTGTTGAATATCTATATTATTGGTACATGGGACAACCTCAATGTTGTGTAATAATTTCCAGGGAGGTATGCTTTGTGAAAGGGTGATCTCAAAAGATTACATGTTTATGATCCATTCATATAGCATTCTTGGCATGACAAAAATCATAGAAATGGGGAATAGATTAATAGTTTCCAATGGTTAAAATGGTGAGGAAGGGCTCTGAAATGTAGGAGAGAAACAGATGTGGTTATAAAGGGGCAAGATATGAGAGAACCTTCTGTTGATGGAACAGTTCTATCTCTTGAGTGCATCAAGGTCAATATTTTGACTGTGATATTATACTATAGCAAGATATTACCGCTGAGAAAATGGGGAAACTGAGTACAGGCTCCATGTGATCTCCCTATTATTTGTTAGAACATATGGGTACTGATGACTATTTACAAATAAAAAATGTAATTAAAAATAACCTGGTTGATTCCATGGTGGAGGTACAGTTAGACGACTATGGGAAAGCAGAGAAAAGAGCACCATATCCACTCTTGGAGGTCAAAATGCCAAGGAAGGCATCAAGTAGAAGGAAACTTTGGACATGGGTCTTGAAGATGTAATAGACATTATGCAAAAGAACAGGGGAGGAAAATCTGTCAAGGTGATGAAATGTCAAAAGTCAAGAAGGGGTACTAGTATGGGGGACTAGTCAGATGTATGGGGTTCTAGTAGCATCATGAGCAGTTCATGTCCTGGAAGTACTAGTATGGGGTACTACTATGGGGTTCTAGTAGCATCATGAGCAGTTCATGTCCTGGAAGACACCCTGTGATTCATGCCTCTATGGTTCATGGTGGAGCTTCAGACACATAATTATGCTCAATGCACTAGTTCAGGTTCTCCAGAGAAACAGAGCCAGCAGGAAAGACACACACACATACACACACACACACACACACACACACACACTCCTACATATGTGTGCATTTGAATCTCTACAGACATGTGTATGTGTGATATGTATCTAATACAGATGTGTGTGTGATGTGTATCTATAGGTATGTGTGATATGTATCTATATGTATCTCTAGACAGGTGCGTGTGATATGTATCTATATATATTTCTGGATGTGTGCATGTGTGATATATATCTCTAAACATGTGTTTATATGATACATATCTATGACATGTCAATGTGTGATATGTATCTACATACAGATGTGTGTGTGATATATGTCTATATGTATTTATATGCATGTGTGTGTGTTTATGTGTGTATGTACACAGGGACAAGAAAAGAAGAAAGAGAGATTTATTTTGGGAATTGGTTCACATATTTATTGAGGCCAGAAAGCCTCACAATATGCTGTCTGCAACCTGGAGGACAAGAAAACCAGTGGTATAACTCAGTTTGAGTTCAAGTTCAAAAGCATAAGGCCTAAGAGCTCTGATATCAAGGGGACAGAGGGAAATTAAAGTTCCAGAATTAAACAGAGACAAGCTTTAGTGCTCAAAGTGCTGGAAGTTGCACATTCACTGTTCCACTGTCTTCGTTATGAAGTGTGCGGCTCCAAATGTTAACCCATTTGGTCCCATCATCCCAGATGTGAAACACCTATAAAGACTTTAATTGAACAACAAATATAGCACTTATGGGAACTTTAAAATAGTAATGAATATCATGTTCACAGAAATGAAAACTTGGGAGTACACTGCTTCATCTCTCCTAGAAACACCTCACAGATAACACCTAGAAAGAACATTTGACAGCAAACTGGGCATTCATTAGCCCAGTCAAGTTGACACATAAAACAAAATTACCACACTCACATGGTTGTGTGTTATCTAATGATCTTTGAGTGTATGCTTAGAAGTTATGTGTGAGATTAACTTTTTAAATGCAAGTATAAACTTCTGATTGATCTTAACATATTCTTAATTTAATTTAACTAAGATAATTAAAAATACACCAAACTTTAATAAGAGGGCTCCGGGGGAACCTTCACAGAGGGTGTATGTGGTCAGAATGGCCCCCCAGTTCACCTATGATTAACCAGCACAGGAAAGCCTTCCTGTTTCTTAAGTGAAATAAATTTAAGAATGTTGTCAAAGGGCAGCATTTAAACCATTTTGGAGGCAAAAGTTAAACAATTTACCAACTTCAAGAATGTATATTTGTGAGGCGTATTGTATACCTTGAGTACAATGTACTTGTAATAAAATGATGTTCTCCAATTCATTAAATCTAAATGACATCAGAATATTAAGCCAATGAGAAATGCAATGAAGAAAATAAATCATGAAAATCCCCTACCAGAGTTTTAACAACATTTGACTTAAAGTGGTCAAGGAATATTAGTTTTCCCCTGAAGTCCATTCATTCATTCCTTCATACACTCATTCATTAAAAAGTAGCCACGGAGTGCTATTTGTGCAAAAGCAGTAATGCAAGCATTAATTATTCTTCTCATTAAATTCTAAAAGCCTGACATTAGCTGTGTGTCCACATATTCATGTGTGGACATAATCACATGAGCACCTACGCACATGCACATACACACACTCATCTTCTTTTAACTAGAGGGCTTCTATTTAGGATGAGACTCTGCTCAACACCAGCAGTTACCCTGCCTCCGGTATTGTACTTTCCTTGACCTCAAGTTGCAAAATGGCCTTGTATTTTAAGTTAAGTTTTAAGAAAAGCTCTGAACATATTTATGCAGGGGATCCAATTTAGGGAGGCAATGTCATAAAAACACACACACACACAAACACATTCCTGCAATGTGACCAATATCCAGATACGGAAAACAGGGCAGACCGAGGGGTTTTCACAGACCCATTCTAATTCATCTCAGTGCTGGAATTAAGGGGTACAGTTTAAAGAGAACAGACACTGTTGAATACATCCCCAAAGATTTAGAGCAGCCCCCAAAATGTAGGGGGTTGAACAAACTGTACCATATGGCAGATCTAGTTTCTTCTGCAGATGTCTCTGCTATTTTGTTCCCATCAACAATGACCACATCCATCCCATTTCTAGGCAAAAGAATTAAATATAGTTAAAACATCTTATGTGACCTTCTTCAAAAGAATAACAGGAGAGAACAATGCAAAACCTGTTACTGAGTCTGACACAGGACAGTTAGTTGATTATTAAATGTTTGCTGGTGGCAGAAAAAGTGGATCAAAACCATGCAGACGTAAATGACTTCTCAAATTCTACAGAAGAAAGGAGAAATTATCTTGTTCATCATCACTAAAAAAATGTCTAGCTGTTAACAAACTTCTTGATAATTTACAGGTGTACCAGGCACAAGAAATGTGAAGGTGGTACCTACAAGTGTGATTCTGATTTGGGGAGATTAAAAAAAATGAAAATGGTCAATCACAGAATTTACTAGCAGAACTCAGCATCTAATTTCAAATAATTCTGTCTAAGGGCTATAGTCCCACTGAACTAGAGATAATAATAACCGCTTCAAAAAATTTTAGTGAAATTCAAGTGAAACAATGCAGCTAATCCATGTGGTTTGGTATGCATCGCACAGTGATTCTGACATAAAAGAAATATTAGCATGAAATCATAAAATCAAAATATTAACAGTGGTCAATTTTGAGTGTTTGAATTGTGATTCTTGTATTTTTTATGATTTTCAAGGAAATAAATTCATATTAATGAAGCTGTCAGTGATCTGATACCCCAGAGGTAAAATAGTAACCATATAATTAGAGACAAGATGGGAATATTTGTATCTCCTTCTGTATCATTACTAATGGCTGTTTTCATTCCTTGGGTCAGTTTTGAGACCCATGAAGAGCAAGAATAAGGAGTAAATATAATCAATATAATCTTCTAAGTCTCTCACTTGGAAGATTTTCTGCACAGTCCTTCATTACCCTGAGTGATCAACACTGGTACAATGTCACAATGTCACTGGGAAAATGAACTATTTATATAGGTGTCATTCTTCATTTCTGATGCTATGATAAAATACTATAGACTGGATAATTTATTTTAAAAAAAACTGCAATTTTTTTCTCATAGTTTTAAATGCTGGGAAGTCCAAGACCAAGGCAGTTGCAGATTGGCTGTCTTGTAAAGTCTGCTCTGTCCTTTCAAAAGGGTGCTTGTTGCTGGGTATTCCACTGGCAGAGAAGGCACACACTGCACCCTCTGATGCAGAAGGTATAAACGTTATGTTCTCACATGGTGGAAGGGTGAAAGGCTGAGGGATGAAGAGGCCCCTCCCTGGCACCTGTGATGAGATCATCAGCTCCATTCATGAGGATGTCCTCCTCCCCACCTCGTGATGGTGGTTAAGTTTCAACATATACATTTTGGGGGACATGTTCAGACCCTATCAATTCATGCTGGGTGAATTCATTTAAATTAAGTAATACAACATGTGTACAGACTTATAAAAGGAATAATTTGAGTTATCATAGGATGGTCAACAGAGGAAGAAGACCAGGGGAGGGATGAGGACAGGAAAGTGCTGGGGAAGGAGATGGAGCCAATTATGTTATGTGCATATACATAAGAATCCCACTCTTAGGTATGATTACAAGGCACCAACAGAAATAAATACATGAAAATGAATAACTTGAGTATATGAATATTTACTATATATTTATCTTTGAGTGTTTCTCTTTTCAATTATTAATTTTATTTTGGATTTAAATCTTTTTTAACTAATACATACAAATTTAGCATAGTTATGGATACCATGTGATGTTTTGATACATGTATACATTATGGAATATTGAAATCAGATTAGACATACCTGTCTCCTTGAATATTTGTCCTTTATGGTGAAAACTTTCAAAGTCCCTTTGTTTAGCTTTGCGAAACAATATTTTATTGTTGCGTATAGTCACACTACTGGGCCACACTCACCAGAGATTCCTGCTCTAACTGTACCTAAGTAGCCATGATCAACCTCTCCCCATCTGTACCTCCACCCCTCCTCCCCAGTCTCTGGCAGACACCCTATGCTCCCCACTCTATGCAATGTTGAACGAAGTCAACTCTTATAGATTTCCAACAGGAGACCCTGCAGTACTTGATTTTCGGTGCCTGGTTTCCTTCACATACCATAATGATCTCTGTTCTCATGTATAAAGAAGTGGAGAATGATCACGATGTATCCCCCTATCTAATCTCCTTTAACCTTCCTCATCTCTCATTTTCAAACACCCCACCTCCATGCCGTTAGCTTTGTCCCAGAAGGGAGTCAGCTATCACAATTTCATTTCTTTGTATTCTGCTGCTGGTTATTTACAATTTATATTGGAATCAGAGAGATTACTTTATGCTAGGATTTCCCCTAAGACAAAAAACCCCGGTTACTGTAGCGACATCGCCATCCAGTCTCTTCAATCCACAGCAAAATGTGGCTAGCAATGCTTAGCACCGTCTCCCAGGGCAAACATTGCTGTGATGAGTGACAAACTAAAACAATAGGAGCTGCTCCTGTTGCTATGGAAACAGGCCTTCGCATCTGAGCAGCTCCATCCCTGGATTCACAGTCCAAAGCTTTGCAAAGGTATGCTGGTCTTAACTCTCCTACTGGTTAGCACTCACCACCAACCAACACTGCTGAGATGACTGACAAGGGAAAACAATGGGGCCCACCCCTCGTTGCCATGGTAATCCAGGGTTCCAGTAATTGGCCTTAATGGGAAGTTAAAAGAATGGTGTAGCAGATGTCTTTTGTACCAAAATCAAATGACACTGAAAGAGAAGGAATATGATAAGTTCCATGGAACTTACATGTATTCCTTTTGGGGGTGTCACTGATGACTACGTTTTCTAAAAATGAAATATAAGCTGCATAGTACTTTAGTGAATCATAATTTAGATCATGCAGGACTGGAAAAAAATATGCTTTATCTCCCTGCAAAGACATTTACATAAATGCAAAGAAATTCTCTTAAAAGAAATAGAAAGCATTGAGGTTTTGGGGTGTTTTTTTTGGCACCCGGGATTGAACTCAGGGGCACTCAACCACTGAGCCACATCCCCACCCCTATTTTGTGTTTTATGTAGAGATGGTCTCACTGAGTTGCTTAGCGCCTCGCCGTTGCTGAGGCTGGCTTTGAACTCGTGATCCTTCTGTCTCAGCCTCCCAAAGTGCTGGGATGACAGGTGTGCACCACTGCTCCCAGCTAACGCACTGAGTTTTTAAAGGATGTTTTCTTTGGGAGCCTTTTGAAGGGAAAGATTCTGTTGGACAACATAGGACAGATATACTCAGTGAATCAACTGACATACTTACAACTAATCATATTCCTGAATGTCATTTCATCAGCAAATGGCAAATCAAGATATCTGACTTGTTAAGTTAGGATGAGTTGGTAACCTATTATCCTATTTCAAAAATCAAGATGAGAAATAGATATTAAAATACTTTAGGTATAATGGGCTGTTATCCCAGGATTTCATTGAGGACTTGATCTACAGGGCTGGCATCATATTATCCTTCTTCTCAAGATGAGTCAACAGTAATGCTAGGAATACTGTCCACACTGTGTCATTTTGCGTAAAGTGACCTTGTGAAATATTAGTCAGTAACAAGGAAACCCAGCCTGTGAGCTCAGCCAGCGTGGTCCTACGTCTGCTCTTCTTTTTATTTTACCATCTTTCTCTAATTTGCTCAATAGGTACTTACAAAATACCCTTAGAGAATTTAACCAAAGTATAATCTGGGTCCAAGTTGAGTGACTCTAGCTGCAGATGCCACAGGCCACACCTATATTCATACTTTCTTTTCGCTATGGTATGCTTCATGGATATGAATGAGGAACAGATCACGATTTCCCCTAGAACAAATATTATGACTGACTTTGAGTTCTAGTCCAGCAAGAGTCCTGGGATAAGTCAGCATGTGTTATCTAATGCGTGACAGATAGGCAAGTCAATATTCATAGACTCCAAGATGAGGGTGAACTAATAAAAGCAGATTTAAATCCCATAAAAGGTGGATAAGGGTCAGTGTGCACTGAATACTCAGGATAGTTGTATGCCATCCACTGTATCTAGAGAATCCACAAACTATGGTACTGTTAGTATCAGCTATTGGCTATCTCTTACTGATAGGAGCAAACTATTTTATAAACAATAGAAAAGAGACTGGAAACGATGAGTTGGAATACCAGTTCTAACACGGACCAGCTGTAGGACATCTGGCAAGCCATCTAATCTCTAGACTTCAATATACTCCTTTATAAAATGGAGATAATAACCCTTAACCCACAAATTATGACTGGTGTGAGGATTTAATAGAACATCTAATACCAGCCTCTGATACAGTGACTGGCCCAAAGAAAGGACTCACGAGAAGTCAGGTAGCATTATTATTTCCTCTTATGGATGTCCAAGGTCAAGTGAGGCTGGATATTTCATTTCTTCTTCAATGATTGCACAAAGTTATAGGGGCGACGTGCATTAGCAATAACATCCAGGAAGACATGGTTTAAAAGAAGAATAGAGGAACTGCTACTTTTATGCATTTAAAAAAAGAGGCTCTGCCTCCTAAACAAAGTTATGTGTTTCTGTTACACTTTGTATATAAGATGTCCCCAAAAGTGCAGCAAAAGCTTTAAAGGGATGTGATTAGATCATGAGAGCTGTAACGTAATCAGTGGATTAATCCACTGAAGGATTCATAATTTGAGGATGTCTGTACCGGCTTGTGACCATAGGTAACTAGGTTGTGGCTGAAGGAGGTAGGTCACTGGGAATGTGCTTTTGGGGTTGATGTTTTGTCCCTAGTGAGCAAAGCGCTTGCGCTCTCTCTCTCCTGGTTAACATTATGTGAACAGTTTTCCTCCACCATCACCTTGGGCCCAGAGCTATGGAGTTAACCATGGACAGAATCCCTGGAAAACGGAGCCCCAAATAAACCTTTCCTCCTCTAAGTGGTTCTTGTCAGGTGTACTGGTCACAGTGATGCAAAGCTAAGTGACCCACTTGCTTTGACAGAAAGTCTGAAAGGTTTAGAAAAGGTACAGGGAGAGCTTCTGTGGCTTACTCTTAGTGAAGAGGAACTTAGAGCTGACGGCGTGCACGTAATCTTCTGATTGTATGTTTTCATGCGTCCTGGCGGGGAGGGCTCCTTCTCTCCTTTTCTATTACTTCCCAATATTGACCTGATGGAAATTGCAAGGAGCCCTAGAGCATATTCACGAAATGAGTGGAGTAAAGTGTGTGGAAAGGGAATAAGACTTGGTGCTAATTAAGCAACTTTGGAGGAAAGGCAATAATAGCATATGAAATGCAGAAATGTAGTACCTTGGCCTTAATGAAACCATCCAACTTTAAGTTAGTAATTTGGAGGTGGATCGTCTTATTTCATGCAGGCTGTTATATAACCAGTGATTTAATTATACCAGTTCTTTGGTTAAATGGATTGGCTTATAAACAACAGAAATTTAGAAGGCTGGAAGTCCAGGATGGAGATACCAGCTGATTCCATGTCTGGTGAGGGCCTCTTTCCTCATTCATCACAGAAACTTACCTCTGTGTCCTTAGATGCTTGGGGTCTCTTTTATAACGCGCTTAATCCCATTCACAAAGGCTCTGCGCCCACCAACTGAGACCCACCTCCTCATACCACCTTGTCGGGGGCTAATAAATCAATATTTGAATTCTGAAAGATACAATCAGATGGTAGCCGTCTTTCTGGCTCATTAAAACCCACATCAACACTTCTTACCCCCCAGTATGGGATTCTACAGTTAGCTTTATAATATTCCTCTCTTCGACACATTTGATTGAGTCCATCTGGGAGGATTGCTGACCCAAATTATATTCTCTTTGCAAAGGTGCCGTGATGTCACCCTTATTCATTGATCAGAAGCAGAAAGAGGAATGGGTGGTTGTGTCGAGAACAATAAAATTAAGATAAAATAATGCCTATGTTCCAGTTACCATTCCATCCCTTGCTGCTAGATTTTGCTACCTGTGTCCCAGACTGAGGACGCTGGGGAAACATGGAAAACAGTTTGAACTTTTATAGTAAGTTTCCATTCTGTTTTCATGAGCTAGCTCAAATTGATTTCTGGTCTATTTAATTAAGGAATGAAATAGCACATCTGGGGAGTTTGTTTCCTTCATGACCAAATTGCCTCTTCCAAAAATATAAATGGAGAGTTTTAGGACACTGTAGAAAAAAGATGAAAGAAAAGTGACTCTAAGATTTTACAGGAGTGACTGTTGTAATACAAAAGTATAATCACTGACACAAGTCTTCTTGGAGTTGGAGAGCTGAATAGAATCTTCTCTTTCTAGAAGCCTCCACATTGCTGACTTTATATTACCATATTAAGTAATTCGAACAGCTGTAAAAATGAAAATTTATTTCTATTGACTGATATTGGAACATTTCCCACCTGTCTGATTTACTAGTGTGCTGGTACGTATTTTGCTTTAACTACTGCTGCTATTTTTTAAGTCAAAATTCCACTATATTTTGGTCATTTTTTTTTCCGCCTGTGCTGGGGATTGAACCCAGGGCTTTGTGCATGGTAGGCAAGTACCCTACTGCTGAGCCACATCCCCAGCCCATTATCTTTTATCTTTAATGCAATTTGAGCAATATTTTCTAGCTGTTGTGAAATTCTGATATTGGTACCTAATGGTTTTATACACTGTATGTGTTTCCTTTGTTTTGATTGCAACACTCAATTTTTTTCTGTAGGGAACTGTTCTTCCACATTTCTGCTGAGATTGCCAACCCAGGTATTCTAGTTTGCTCTGAAACAGGCCATTGGCTCTCATCCTCTACATCCTGATATAGTTCTGGTACTTTCTGAGACATGGTTGTTCCAATTTTCCTTCCAACTAGTTGGTGACACTCCATTCTTCTCCAAATTGCCTTCATATTGTGAATACAATATTACTGTATGAAATCAATGGATGCTAAAGGAAATAAATATTTTTTCATGAAAAAAATAACCTGCCAATCTATAATCCTGATTTATTTCTGAATGGGCACCCAGATATTGTGACTAATTGTGCTTTGGAAATTTTCTATCTTCCTTAGTTAATATTCCACATGTTTAATTTTATTTGTGCCAGGCATACTTCGATTTCATTTTTAGAGTTTAAAAACGCATTTCCAATATATTTTTTTCAACATGGTAGAATTAAATAAAGCTTTTCCACCTCATTCCATGAAATCACTAGCATGCTTTAAATATCTGTGATTGTTTATTTTTGACAATGTCCAAGATCTTGAAAAGACAAAAAATACAATGAAATTCCACAATATAATGTAAGGTTCAGAAGAGTGTTTAAATTACCTAAGATTATTTCAAACTATTTAAAATATTAAATAATAATTAACATAATTTTCTGGTAGACAATTTTCATCTAAAATACATATTACACAAATTACTTACCACAAAACAATCATATACATATACAATCACTGTCTTCCTGGTTTTTGTTTTGTTTTGTTTTTTGGTACCAAGGATTGAACTCAGGGGCACTCGACCACTGAGCCACATCCCCAGCCCTATTTTGTATTTTATATATAGAGAGGGTGTCACTGAGTTGGTTAGTGCCTTGCTTCTGCTGAGACTGGCTTTGAACTCTTGATCCTCCTGTCTTAGCCTACCAAGTGTGTGACATGGTGCAGAGCAACTGTCCTCCTGTTTTTCGTGCTGTCTCATGAGCACCAATTTTATGCAGGCATACAAATATTTATAAACATCAAACATGTAAAGAATCTCTGTGTTTAATTTTTTAAGTATTGAAACAATATTTAAATATACTCAAAAAGGGAAGAAATTGGGCTGGGATTATGGCTCAGTGGTAGAGCGCTTGCCTCGCATGTGGGAGGCACTGGGTTCGATCCTCAGTACCGCATATAAATAAATGAATAAATAAAGGTCAATCAACAACTAAAAAAATTTTTTTAAAAAAGGGAAGAAATTACATTTTATTTCATACAGATGTCTGTGGGAGACTGTGCAAAGGTGTGTATGTATGAATGTGTGTGTGTGTGTGTGTGTGTGTGTGTGTGATTTTTTTTCCTATCTATCAACTCATAATGGTTGAATGACTTCCTTTTTTAAAGGTGCTTCTCCGTGTTTATTCTTAGCCTTCATATAGTTGGTGGGGTTTTGGAATTACTCTGTTATGGAGAACTTTGGTGCTGTTCCCAAGTGGAAGCATAGAATAATTAATCCTTTCAAATTCATTAGCCAAAACCAGCAATGGCTTGTCTTCCTCTGCTGATGCCCTCATCTACTTCTACCACTTTTATACTATTCTGAAGCGAATCCCGGACCTTTATTTTTTTTTTGTTAAATTCAAGAATGCCCCTCTGCTTTCAGGAAAGCCACAGCATCATTATCACATCTAAAAATCACCTGTGGTTTCATGTCTGGTAATGGTAGAGGAGCAGATGACGGCTCTATCCTCTTGTTGAAAATGATAAGCTCCAGACAAAATATATGAAAAACAATGACTTGAAGACATTAAAGAGGCACTAGTAGCAGAGAGGTGGAAATACAGTTCTTTAAATAAAAGAGATAGATGAGGTAAGATTTACCTTTGGCCAGTGTCTCCTGAGGGAACTCCCAGCCATCCAAGGTTGAATATTCTGCCTGACTGCACATCACATGTTGGAGTATCTCAGCTACAGAGATGCGCAATTGAAGAAAATACAAGAAGGTAACTAGACAAAGACAAGGAAGTCTCCCAATCCATGTACTGATTCTCTTAAACATGTTTGATGTATTCTTATAACTGTGCAAAGCAAAACTCCAAAGAACTCAGCATAGATGGAGGGCTAAAATGTTAGCAAATATTTTATCAGCTTCCACGTTAGAAAATAACTTTTTTTTTTTATTAACACACTGTCAAGTTGGAGGCTTAATAGAAGGGACATGCACCAGAAATAAAATCAATTGTGAGGTACACGCCTGAAGATCAAGAGCAAAAACAAAATAGCCCTCCTCTAACAAAGCCTATAAAAACTTTTACAGGATTAAAGTGATTCATCAATAGCATGAATGCATACTAAAAAAAAATGTATGCAGAGAAAGCTAACAAAATTTAACATCTCTGCAAAGTGTTATTGTTAACTTCCAATATAATAATAATATAAAAATTCTCATATCTGAAAAAACAGGAAGGCACCCATGTTCAAGAGAAGGAAGAGGCAATAAAAACAGATCCAAGTATGACTCGGGAGCACAAAGTCTTTATAATAACAATTATTAAGATATTAGGTAATTTATAGAAAGTGAAGCAGAATTACTAAAGGCATGGTATTTTCAGGAGAGAAAAAAATGCTTAGAAAGTGAATTTGAAAATCTAGAAGTAAAAGACACAATATCTGAAATTTAAAAGAATATCATGGGCTGAGATTGTGGTTCAGTGGCAGAGTGCTTGCCTGGCATGTGTGAGGCAGTGGGTTCAATCCTCAGCACCACATAAAAAACAATAAACAAATAAAATAAAGCTATGAAAAAATTTGAAAAAAGAGGATTATGAGATATGGTTTCCAAAAAAGCGGTGAACTCAAAGAAGAATTCATTGAAAATTGATTGTTAGATGCTTTTATTATGATTTATAAGTTTCACTCATGTTTAGTTTAAAATTTAAGCAAACATGCCGATAAAGCTTAAAATTTGCAAAACAAAAATTTTAACGTATTTTAAAACAACTTTATTGTACAGTTTATTTCCTTTATTGCTTCTGGTCCTTTCCATGCTGTCACCTCTCTTCCCGTCGCTCACATATGAAATCCGCTGGCCAAGGCTCTCCTGACCTTGTCTTCTAGCAGATCATCAGGCCTGCTCACTGCAAAGCTTGGCTCATTATGCAGCTTCTTCCCTCTGCTGGTACTTCAGTTCTCCCCAGAATAAATATGTCTGCCTTCTTCACATAAAACTATAGATTTGGGGGATGGGGTTGTGGTTCAGTGGTAGAGCGCTTGCCTAGCATGCCTGAGGCACTGGGTTCAATTCTCTGCACCACATATAATAAATGAAAAAAATAAAGATCCATCAACAACTAAAAAAAAATTTAAAAAAGAAAACACTATAGATTTGGGGATGGGTGGATGGGATTACCCAATACCCATCTATTTTCCTGATTTTTATTCTTCTTTCATGTATATAGACTTCCTCTTAGTATGTCAGTTAAATTCAATTTTTTTCTTTACTATCAATTTTTTTCAATTATTGAAAAAATAACTATATTGGAGATTAAAGATGATACTTTATAGAGATGCTACATTTCCTTATCATCAATTTTCTCTTGGCACCAAGTAGATGGGTAAAATCTGGAAGGTCCTTGTCTTGTTTTCAAGGAACTTGAATTTCCTTAAAGGAATGAGATTTATGAGGCTGACCTTGTTTTTCTTTTTCTTCCTTATTTTTTTTTTCCTTTTGTTGGTGAAGGGGATTGCACCAAGGCTTCATGCACGCCAAGCAAATGCTCTACTACTGAGCCACATCCCCTGACTGTGACAGACCTTTTATGCTTCTGTTACTGTATCTATCTTTCCTTTTCTGCTATCAAAACCAGTTTTTTTTTTCCTTTGTGAAACAATGATGTTCCCATGTTTGGTGGATAAATCATGAATTTCTAAATGAATTTCTATCTGTGCCTTTTTTGTGTGCATGTGGTGCTGAGGATCAAACCCAGGGTCTTGGACATGCCAGGCAAGCACTCTAGTACATATTTTTAGGGAAGGGTGTGATGTATTGATACATATTTACAACATGTATTTTGAACATTATGTTCAAATCAGGAAATAACTATCTGTCTCTTCAAACATTTCATTTCCTTATGGTGAAAACATGCAAACTTGTTCCTTCTAGCTCTTTAAAGAATGTTCAGCATGTGATCATGACCTATACTCACCGTACTGTGCAATACCAGGCCA